>RDSH01000139.1:0-56068 GCA_009428295.1 Tilletia walkeri
TTTTCAAAATCCCACTCCGCACTCCGTCCAAAAATAGACGAAGGAGATGACTTGGCTCCGTACTCCGCACACATTTCGGAGTCTCACTCCGTACTCCGGCTGTTCTGCATTTCCCGGAGTAAATTCTTAAAATTCCATTCCGCATTCCGGGCTCCGCCGGAGTGCGTTCCCGGATAATCACGGAGCTCCGGGAAAGCCACTCCGGCGCTTACTCCGTGCTCAACCTTACAGGACAGTTTCGAAAGCTTGCGCGCTGCCGTCGCCAATCCACCAGTCCTAGCGCATCCTGATCCCTCTCGCCCCTGCATTCTCTACACGGATGCCTCGAAGAATGCTCTCGCTGCCATTCTCCACCAAGTCTCCACCGCGTCCGCTCCGGCTCCGGTCTCCGCCTCCAATGCCAGCCTCAATACGCTCACTGTGCCTCATCTTCCGATGGCGTTCGCTCGGCAGCGCTGGATCGCTTGGTTGCGAGAGGACAAACACTTCGGACCTATCTTGCACCAAGCAATGACATCTCCGACGTCCTCCGACGAATGGGTGCTCCGGGAAGGGGTGCTAATCCGCCGCGTCGACAACCGGATTGCTTTGCCTGCCGCTGGTCTTCCTGCGGTAATGCGACACCTGCATGACGATGGTGGCCATTTTGGCTTCTGGAAAACGTTTTTGGCTGTGCGGCGCCACTTAAGGATGTGCACGGAGCTCCCCGGAATTTCCGGCTTCCGGGGAGGAGCTGCGAAGCAATTCCGGGGCTTTTTCAGGCATTCCGAATTCCGGATAAATTACTTCTCTGTTAGGCGCATAGCTCCGGGTTCCGGGAAAAAAACTTATTCCTTACTGCTGCAATTCCGGCTCCGTCAAAATTAAGGCTATCACAAATTTTTCGTTCCGCATTCCGCAGGTCCCGGAATGCGGAATTCCGCCGGATTCCGGGAGATTTTGGGACTCACTTCTACAGTCGGAAGATCACGTAGATATCGATCTAAATCGACCTTGTACTCATACATAGCCTTCATGAAGGCTCTTCCGAGCTGTGAATGGCTCATTTGATGGCCAACACCGGTCTATTTGCTGGTCTCCCGGCCTAAAATGTGCCAAAGAGACCACTCAAATGAGGTTTCTCAACCATGAATCTCGGTCACGGAGTCTCATCATTAGATGAGACTCCATGTGAGACTCCTCATCACGTGACCCCCGGAATCTCCCGGAATCCGGCGGAATTTCGGGAAAATGAACTTGTTTCGCCATGAATTCCGTATTCCGCATGTTCTGACGTGGGTCGCCCCTGACAGTTCCGGCTTCCGCAACACCACCCACCAGAAATTCCGGCTACCGGGTGAATAGCCACAAATTAAAAATTTATCAAAATATTGATTCCGCTTCCGGGGAATCCCCGGAATTGGCTTCGGAGTCCGGCGGAATCCGGGAAAACCAATTCCGGGGCGAGCTCCGTGCACATCCTTAGAATATATCGCTGTCAGCTGTGTTAGTCTTTGAGTTGCATTGAAAGCGCAATGGAGGCGATTTACTATGTAAACGTATGGTGAAAACTGAAAACAGAAAACATGAGGTGTCCGGATAATTTTGGTGAGGACCTCGTATCACTTATATGTAAATTGTAATATGGAATATGAATTATAAAATAACCGAGATTATGACATTATTCCTATCACCTATGTCCCGGTTCTGACTTTCTGAGATGACAGACTTTCATGACATTATCACATTATCGAGTTATGCGCATAGGAGATCATGACATTAACGAGCTTTACTGTAGTCGTCCGGTATTTTCAAGGATTTTGCTCGGCCGAGGAAAAAATTGATCACATAATCAATCCAAAGGCTAAAACTCTGAAGATTCCGGAAAACCCACGTCTCTCACAATTCATGTCGGCAAAACTGTCAGGTGGCTACCAAATATAGATTTTCAAAAGCTCTTCTGAAAATTTTTGAGGTTCATGCCACGTGCTTAGTTCTCGTTGACAAACGAACGAGTGCACGACCTTCGCAGATTCGTTCCACAATCTATCACCAGACTATCCAAGCTTCTTCCTCGCTCCGACTGACTTCCAAAGTTCCAATTGCCTGGTCTCTGTGGAGTTCGAGAAGAGTGTGGACGGATCTGTGTCGTAGCGCGAAATTTTTGTCGAATTCACCATGTTGAGTGAGTTCCCTCTGAGCGTCCATCGGACTGAAATGGGTTGGGGGGTAAGATTGATGAGGCTCAGACATTCTCCCCTGCAGTCGTCGGTCTAACCGGAGGTATTGCCTCAGGTGAGTCCTTCTCTCTTCTTTCCAAGAGTTGATGAGTGTACAATCTCACCGCCAGTTCTCTGATTCGACAAATTGCAGGCAAATCTACGGTATCCCACCTCCTCTCCGATGCTCACAAGATTCCATTGATCGACCTCGATACCTTGGCCCGAGCTGTGGTAGAGCCAGGCACGCCTGCCCTGAAAGCAATTGTCAAACATTTCGGGGCCTCCATCTTGAAGGAAGATGGAACTCTCGACCGGCCTAGCCTCGGGCGAATCGTATTCAACGACCCGGCGCAACGCAAGGTTTTGAATCGCATTACACATTCCGCTGTGCGGAAAAGGATGGCCTGGTTGCTCTTCCTCTACTGGCTCAGGGGATCTAAGGTCGTCGTCGTTGATGCCCCTCTCTTGGTCGAAGCGGGCCTGTGGGCGTTTTGCGGTGAGATCGTGGTCGTCTGGTGGTAAGTTCCTCTCCTCCATCCCCTTTCGCTCTGCTTCGTGGTCCTTTTCACTCATGAGTTTAATCCACAGTTCTCCTCAAGATCAACTCAATCGGATGATCTCGCGCGATGGTGCCAGCGGCTTGACAGAGGAAGACGCTCGGTCCCGGCTGGGCTCACAGCTCCCTCTTGAGGACAAACTCCCCTACGCAGACGTGATCTTGGACAATTCCTCCGCCCTTCTCGCCGACCACTCGTCTCACCCTTCAGATGCAAGCCCTTCCTCAGCTCCAATCCCAACCTCAGGAAAGTCATCTCGATCGTCCGAAGCTCTCCGCGCACAGGTTGCCGAACTCGTCCAGCGATGGCAACAACGGACAGCATCAATAGGCGGATTTGCAATGTGGCTCCTGGAGTGGTTCGTCCCTCCCTTCGGCGTCGCAGTCGGGTTCGTTACCATCCTGAAGCGCAAAGAGGCAATCGCACACAAGAGACTCAACGCCGAAGCGGCCAAACGGGCCCGAGCTCAAGACCAAGAGGAACAGTCGAGTGGTGGTGGCAAAGTGGATGGCGCGCAGGAAACAAAGGAGACTGCCTGATAAGCCCACGCACACATGTGTGAGATCGATGTCCTTTGACAGAGTCTGTGTTTACTGCTTATGATTAATGCACCGGTTGCAGCGTCACTCATTTATCGGATCCAGTGGTCTGCACAGCGTCAGGCTTTTGAGAAGAAATGGAAAGTGACCTTTGATGGAAAAAAGCTCCAAGACAATGCTCCGTTCACTCGTAGACCTCTACTTCCGTCCAAACCAGCCTCCGAACCAACCCCGTGCCTGCTGAGCCCCTTCGGTCTCCCCACTCTCGTCGTCATTAGCGGGATCATAAGGTCCTTCTGCGCCTTCGTCAGGATCCCCATCTGTAATCGGCTCAACCACGGCAGAAGGAGTTGCGACCTGAGCCTTCGCTGGTGCAGATGGCTTGAGAACGACGGCCGGAACCTCTTGCTCCTTAACCTTCGCTTGTTTCTTCTGCTTCTGCTGCGACGTCGTCGTTCCTCTGGCGTCCTGCTCAATCCGCTCGAGTTCTTCTTCAAACTCAGCTTGTACATCTTCGGGAAGGCTCGAAGCCTGCTGAAGGTCGATCTCATCCTCAAAATCGACATACTTGTTTGCCAGATCCCTGAGTGCTGTACCCAATCGTGAGGCATCAGTAGCCACGCCCCCGCCACCTGCCACCCTGCGCTTCGAAGCAGCGTAGGCACCCGCAGACCCTGCAATGACGACCTTGTGCTTTCCAAGGAACATCTCGCGCTGCGTTGCACGCGTTGCGTTCTTGATCTCCTCATCTTGCGAGTCCAAAACCTCGGCATTGATCAATGGGGGGAAGTCCTTGTTGGCCTGGAGCGCAGTGCTTTCCTCAGGCACATCCGTACCGTCCAAAACGACTAACCCGTAGCTCTGTCGAGCCTGCCGCACGAACAGGCTAGCACGCGTGAGGAGCAAGAGCGCTTGGGCATAACTGCCGCTCAGCGCGTAGGCTCTGGCAATAGTGCGAAGCATCTCAGCGCGATACCATGCCGCCTTCGCATCGACAAGCGAACTGGTCTCAGGGTCAGACTCGACCAAGCCAAGCGTGGCGATCGTGGAGACGCTGACTTCGGCTCCATCGTAGAGTCGCGCCAGACTGGGGACGCTCTGGATGAGTCTTCGACGACCTTCTTCGAGGCTGTCGCTGCGGAGTTGGCGAGCATCGGCGGCCCTTTGTCGGGCTCGCTGAGTGCGGGTTCCAGATCGGGCAGGTCGACGACGATGCTTTGCGGTCGTAGCTGCTGTAGCTGCTTTCGCCTTGGGAGTCTTTGATTTCGACTTGGAACGCTGTTTCTGCCTCCTGACGTTCAGGCGTTTCTTTGAGACCTTCTTCGAAGCAAGCTTGCGCTTCTCCGCCCGGCCCTTCTTCGCAGCACTGGATCCCTCTTTGGTCCCCGAGGCAGAGGACGATGACTTGCCCGCCAGAGCTGCAAGCTTGGCCTCCAGCACGGCATGCGCATGGGCTTCGTGACGATCCGCGCGCGTTTGAATGCTGTTGATCATGTGCTCGGCGCGAGAGATACGCAAGCTCATAAGCTGATACTGAATGTAATCGTGTACCAGGCGCAGATCCGCACTGGCGGCCTCGTAGCGTGCCGTGTGACTCTTCGTCAATGCTTCCTCATTTTCGGCGATGAGTTGCTGCGAGATCTCTTCAGCCTCGCCCAATGCCACCAGAGCACGATCGTAAGGGTCGAGGTCCCCTGCCGATGACACACGAGAACCGGAGTCTGTCTTTGCTGCAGAGCTCGCTGCACCGGTGCTTCGCTTCTTCGCTCTTCGCTGCGCGTGCGTAAGTCGCACAAAGGTGCGCTTTTCGCGTTTCGCGGGAGCATCCTTGGACTCGGCATTGCCTTTTCCCGCGCTGTCGAGAACTTGGTTCAAGTGATCTTGTTCTTTCTGAACCTTGGCAATGGCTTCGAGAAGGTCTGGGTTGCGGACAGGGAATTGGCGTCCATGCCACTCGAACTTGATGGATCGCTTCTGCTCTCCACCGGAGGCAATTCGCGCCTCGCTCACCTCTCGCAAGCGAGAAACCACCGACGCGTAGCCGGCATACACTTGCTCGCAGACTTCCGGCGATGCGCGCTCCCGTGCGAGGCTGTCGAGGTCGGACGAATCGGTGCTGAGACCGAGCTGGTAAGCGCAGAAGCGCAGTGGAGCTTCGCCTTGGTCGATGAACGTATATGCGAGCGCCTCACGGCGACTCGTTGGACTGTGGGTCGCGACTTCATTGAGAAGGACGCGAGCGACACAGAAACGAGCCAGGGCGGATTCGTGCGTAGCATCCGTTCCGCGGTCGAAGAGACGGATGCCCTCCAGGGTAGTGCGATATGCGACGGCTTCCGCGATGAGCTGGGCGTCAACCGCATTCTCGGGCAGCGCGCGAAGGAGAGTGATGATCTCGTCTGCCCATTGCACAGCGCGCTTGAGTCGGCTGAGACCGAGCTTGCGCAGCTTGCTGTCCTCTTCGTTCTCGAAGGAGGCGTTGCGATATTCCTGAGAGTGAGCCCAGGCTCGCTCCGCCTCGAAGAGCAGAAGCAAGATAGGTCTGTAAATGCGAGCGCTCAGTCAGTTGACCGCCTATGATCGAGTAGAGAGCAATCACGCGGGCCTCTAGCCATCTCTACTGACCGCTCATTGCTGATGGTCTCTGCCTTGATCACTTTGGGAGTGAAGGTGTTCGGTCCTTGGGTTTTGGCAGCCGCAGATTGAGACGTGGGATTTTGACGAACCTTGCGGCCCTTTCCCGACGGACCGGACTTGCCCTTCTTGCCTGTATTGGTGTGCTTGGTCTGCTTGATGGCGGTGTGCTTTTCGTCCGCATGAGTGATGCGCTCGACCCTGCGAAGGCGATGGACCTTCTTGGAGCAGTACTCGCGGTACAGCTTGTAGTCGTGATGCCGGAGACCGTGCTCGTTGCGGGCCTCGCTGACGACCTGGAGGAGGCCAAATGAGAGCGAGCCTTCCGCCAAGGACGCAGAGCTGGCGTTGGCAAGATCGACTTCCATCTTGTGTGCTCTTTCTGTTGCTGTGGATGTGGTGTGCGAATGAATCAATGCTCATACGGATCGACCTTGCCAACCTTCTCACAGTTCACACGGAACCATCACCGCATCACACTGGAAACTTCCCTCCAAGCACACACACACACACACAGACAACTGACCAGGCTGATCTTTCCTTCCCTTTCTATCTCTCTGGCAGAGCACAGGCCGCTGACCGCTAACACATCCTTCGCAGAACTAAAGTTGGGACAGTACCGATCGTTCCATTCCTACAGCGACGACACACGGCAGGGGGTCGCGCAAGGCAGAAGAGAGAGGCTCAAAATGGTTCAATACAAAGGAAGGCGAATAAAAGAAGGGCAGTGAGGTGCGTATGTGTTGGATGTGTGTGTGTGTGTGTGTGTGGGTTTGTCTGTTTGTTCAGGGACAATGGGGGGCTGAAGAAGGGATGTCGGTCGGTGTGAAAGATAGTGGGGGTCCAGAAAGCAGGGATGTCACTGGAGGGGAAAGCGGGGAGCGAGAATGCGAAGAACTGGACAGAGGGGCAAAGCGAGAGGGAGAAAGAGGGAGCGCGGGGGATAAAGCATGCGAGCTAAACTGGTCTTGTTTTGCGGGTGTCTTCTTCCCTTCTAGATGCTCGACTCGGGGTTGGGCAAGACGATGGACCTCTAGTGGTGCTCCTCCATCTCCGGACGAACAGCGCCGTCCATGGTCGACACGATAGTGTCCAAAATGCCTGGGAAAATCGTCCTGTATGCGTCAACCCCAAAGATCATGTCCAAGTGCTGTCAAGGTAAAGGTGGGCATCAGCATCAGATTCACGATCGTGGACAACAATAATAGGCTCGTTACTCACCTCGTAACCCTCAAGTTCGACGGCGTGGATCATGCGGACGTTCTTCTCGAATCGCTGGATGCGCTCAACGAGAGGCTTGCCGAGTACGAGCAAGTCGATGTTGCCGTACCAGATGGAGTGAGGAGGGAACGTTGAAGGGAACCAGGGCTGGGTGATCCGAGGGTCGAAGATGCAGCCACGGTAAGAGAACTCCTTCATGTACCAGTACAGCAACTCTGAGGATGTTGGTACTGGTACAGAGCGGAAGATCTTGGGCTTTTGGCGGTTAACCCAGTTGTGGTCGTGCGTCTTGAACAGGTATGAGAACACAACGTAGCCAAGGTGGCCGAACCAGAAGGATGGTGTGTACTTCTGGAAAATGTTGATGGCGGGGATGAAGGTTCGGGTACCGAAGGCGAGTGACCACACTTCACGCCATGTGAACATGCGGATGAGCGAGAAGGGGAACATGCGGAGTACGGGACCGGCGTAAACGGAGGGACCGAGGGCACAGAAGCAAGAGAGCTTGTTTCCGAGCTCGGGTACGATGGAAGGGCTGAGGGCGAGGTACATCGAACCAGATCCTTGTGAGTGTCCGACGTAGGCAATCTTGGGGTAGCCAGTGGCGCCCGAGATAAACTCGACGACGTCCTGAAGGTCGTACGCCAAATCCTTGATTCCCCAGGCCCAGAAGCGAGGGTCGCTACGGGAGTACTTGGTGTGACCTGCACCGAAACCGGCACGGATGTTGGTAAGCCAGACGTCGAAACCCTGGTCGACAAGCCAGAAGGCCATGGACCGCTCCTCGTTCATAACGAAGTGCGAGGAGTTGCAAAGAATACCGTGTTGGAGAACAACGGGGTAACCAGTGGGGCCGGGGCGACGGGGATCAGACAGACGGTGAGTCTTGAGGATCCATCCGCCTTGGGTGACGATCTCGAGCTCATCACACTTGTAACCCCAGTATTCGGCATAGTACTCGACTCGGGACGAAAGACGCTCTCCTGTGATACGACGCTCGTATTCCCGGTCGGCACGAGCCTTGTTGTATCGGAGCTTGAAAGGGTTGAAGTAGCGGGCGTAGGCGCAGATGACGACAACAATCAGACCCGTCAAGGTGGCACCAAAGGAGATCAACTGCATGATCTCAGTCTTGATCCGAGTGCCGGTGGTGAACTCGCCGAACTGACCAACACCTTGGTCGTGGAAAGGGCTAGGGTGAGGAGGCTCCTCTTCGACACCGGCTTCAGCGGGGTCAAAGTATGGCCGGGTCTCTGCGTGGTCGTCCCGCAGGTGGTGGTCGGCGTCACCGGCAGCGGTGTGAGGGTGCTCGATGCGGCCCTCATCTGGGTGAGGAACGCGGCCGAGGTGGTGGGAGTCGTACTGATCCGCAGCCTGGCCATCCTGGAAAGGGTCCTCGGAATGTTGGGCGGCCACCTCAGGGGTGGTTCCGCGCTTGGAGTAGTCGATGAAGCCAGACATTATGGTGGACTTCAATCAGAGGGTAAGTGGTGTCTGTTGGTACCTGTTTCCCTCCCTGATCCTAAAAGGTATGTTGTTGAGGTATGTAAAGTCGATTCGCTGTTGCTGCTGTTGACTTTTGTGAGGACTGCTTCTTCAGGTTGACGGAGGAAAGAAGAGACAGTGATTTGGGTCGGACGCGGGTCGGAGAGAAAGGGGAGAAGGAAGAGACGAGTCGAAAGGAGAGGAAGGGTCGGAGTCGAGTCGAAGAGAGGAGGGATTAAAGGGAGAAGAGGAGTTTCCAACCGGGGGGAGAGGTGGTCGGGTTGGTTGGGTTGGTGGTGATGGGGAAGAGACGGTGTGAGAAGGGGGGATAGAGGTGAGTGGCAGTTTTCCCAAGGTGTCAATAATTGGAAAGGATGCTGATGCCAGTGTGGGACGTGGGTTCACAGAACTTACAAACTCGTAACGCGAGTGGGACCAAAGCAGCTGCGGCTTTGTAACGAACCGAGACGCTCGTTAGAAGCGGCCCTTCCCTTCATTACAAGACCAGAATCTTAAGTGAGTAAGTTAATAGATCCACGCCGGAAAAGAAAAAGGCAAGATTCTAATGTTGACTCTTTCAACTCCCTTCCCATTGCTCTCTCTCTCTCTGCTCTTTGCTCTGGAGAGAGGTAGGACTTCTGTCCTCTTCGTTGCCCACTTCACGCTGCCTTCGCCCGCGAGGTTCGTGTCACAGGCCCCGAGCTCATCTCGAGCTGTCTGTCGAATCGCTCCATCTTGGTCTCGTTGCTCATTTGTTATTACGCGTCCACGCGTGTTATTTACAGGTCGGACAGGATCCTCAAAATACCCTCGAAAATATCGAAAAGGCAAAACATCTACATAAGCCAAACGCTGCCAGTTCAGCTGCGGGATCAGAAATGGTGGGACGGGTCGAGAGGGACTAAACCAGTGTGGGCTTCGAATGCTCAGACTGAAGCGATGATCAGGGCCAGGTGCCGAGCTCCATTCCTTCAACAGCACCGGACCCGTGTCGAAGGATGCCGCTGCCAAATGGCCTTGTGAGTCTCACAGTTTTGTAAGGTCGAAAACATGACACTAAATCCTCTCCATTGTCAGTCACAATTCACATCACGCAGCATCACGCATCACACGGCAGCTCGAGCCCTCGAGATACAAGTCCCCCGCGCCCAGCTCATAATTCTCACTTGTTTACCCCCACAAATCACAGATACTCCTTACAAAACTTTGTCATCGAACACAGGGGCAGTGCCGCGAAAGTGGGGATGCAGGATGTCGATCTTGCTCCGGTTTCTGATGAAGCTTTCAAGATGAGCGTGACTTTCAAAACATGCGCAAAATCTGCAAGAAAGATCGATCGATCAATCCCTAGATCGCACCTTCCTCCTTTAGCGATCGATCGCGTAGGACACAGGGCGATGTTGACTGAGTGACCTCGAGGGTGGGGACGAATTCTCAAATGCATGGCATTCCTGACCGAGTCTTTGACATCCAATAGAGCGGGGCAGCGACTGAGAGGGAGCACTTGTAGAGTACGGTGCGAGAGAGAAGAGGTTTGTCGTTGTCGAAGAGTAGGATCCGAGAGCTCAGCCTCCAACACGACCCCTTCCCAAGCCATCCCATCCCATTCAACTTTCCTCATCATCGACCTCCTCCTCCAAACTCGCCCACGCACTCTCCATCTCGTTCAGCGCAGCCTCATCGTCATCATCGTCGTCCGCATAGCTGAGCAGATTCCGGGGAAGCAGCCCAGCCGAGTAAGGAGAGACGGGTGAACGGGCGCGTCTGGAACGATTCGCACCGGTGCGCGGACGAGCTTTGAGAGAAGAAGGAGAAGGGTTGGGCGTGGCGGTAAGACCGAAGATCGAGTTGCCGTTCATGCTTGCGCTATTATCCATCTGCGGTGTGGTCATGTTCATCGGAGTCGTGACCGCAATGGACGGCGGAAGCAGATTGGGCAGAGGCAGGGCGTTCTGAGTCGACGATAGAGGAGACGATAAGTTGATCGATCCTGATCCGGCTGGAATGGATAGATTAGCCCTGCTGTGCAAGGGCAGGACAAGACCGTCGTGCGAACCGAATCGATTGCCGGTGCCTGTTGTCGTCGCTGACTCAGAAGAACCAAGACCAGCGCTATCGCCACTAGAGCCAAGCGGTGCGATCGATCGGAAGGCAGGCCAGTCCCAAGGAAGGTGAGGAAGATTATGTTGGGTCGAGAGACTAGACTTGCCTGCCAGTGGACTTCCGCTCAACACCGCGCTCCCATTCTTCTGCTGGTGAATAACCCCCGAACTCGACGTCGGATTCGAACGAGGAACAAAGGAAGGGAGCTCAAGCCCATTCGCACCGGCGCCAATGGGAGCGCGCTCGCTTTCGAGGTGGGACGACTTCGATCCGTCGAAGTGAGATCCCAGAACGGAAGAACGAACCCACGCAGGCAGATGAAGTTCCGGATTATGATGATGACTCCCTTCATTAAGAGCTGCCGATCCAGTCGGACCACCACCCACGCCCGCATAATTCATGTGCATAGGCAAGAGTCCCTCTCCAGCCCGGATCGAACCAGATCCCATATCGGCATGCCTGTGAATGGGACTCGTGTGCACAGAGTCAAATGGACCCGACGGACGAAGGGCAGATGGCGGATCGAAGACGCTGGCGAGCATGTGCGAAGAAGACGGAGGCAAGAAAGGCGGCATCTGGGTCGAGTTCCCGAACGGATGAGTCATCATCGGATCAAAGTTGAACAGAGAAGTCGGTGGAGCCGTCTGGGTTGATCCGGTGTGTTCTTGGGTAGAGGAGGAAGCTAGAGCGACAATAGGCGACGATGGATGTTGATGAAGTGCAGTGCTGCTGTGCGAAGGGCTGGACGTCGCATTCGCAATTGGGTTTGCGCTTGCACTGGAGGAACTGCCGCCTCCAACGACGCCACTGCCACCGCCACCGCCGCTACCACCACGGACAGACCCAGAATGCCAACCGAAATTCTGATGATGTGGATGACCCACATGACCATGCCGTCCCTTTCCACCCACCTCATGGGAATGATTCTCCACTCCTTTCGGGGTAGTGGTAGAAGCCGCCGCCTGCTGAGCCGAGCGCTTGATCCGCTCCAATCGCTCGCGTTCCTTCTTGATCTGACCCTCGAGCGTCTTGATCCGATCCCGAACAACTTTGGCATTATTATGATCCCGATTGGCGGCAACACTTGGTTTGGAGTCCGTCGTCGGACTCGAAGGTGCTGGAGAGGTGGCAGAAGCATTGGAAAGGTTGGACTTCGCAGATGACCCGTCCTTGGCGGCTTTCTGAGTGGAATTCTGAACACTCTGACTACCAACCCCACCGTCGTTAGCCTCCCATAACCTCTGCAACTCCTCCACCTCCCGCTCGACCTCAATCCTCCTCTTCCCAATCTCCTCCTCGCGCCGCTTCCATTCATCGCGTAAAGACTTTCGCAAATCCTTCGCCGATGACAAAGCGCGTATCCCTTCGTCCCACTCCCGTTCCAAAGCACCCACCTTCGCCTTCCAACCATCCAATCGACGCTCCGCTTCCCGTTTCTTGCCCTCAGCCAACCTCCTCTCCTCATCCAGCACTTTCACCCGAGCTCGGAGCGCGGCGCGTTCGGCGTCGTCGGCTTTGCGGCGGGTGCGGAGGGTCTCGAGACTGGCTTCGAGGCTGGCGCGGGCGGAGGAGGACTGGGCGCTTTGGGAGGCTATTTGGTCGGATAGGTCCGATTCGGCTGTTCGAGATGCGACGAGATCATCGTAGATTTTCCGAAGGGCGCGCTCTTCGTCTGTTGTGGGATCGAAGAGCTGGTTGGGATGGAAGACCTTGCCGGGGGATGTGGGGATAGGTTCCGGATTACGAGACTGATGATGTTGAGGTTGCTGATGTTTTTGTGCCTGTTGTGCATGAGTGCTCGGGCGAGACGGTCCCTTCGGAACAGACTCTTTACCGCTGGCCGCGGTGGATCCATCTTCCGACTCAGTCCGAGGTAACGTTCGAAATTTGACGACGATGCGATCGGCAAAGGATAGTGACTGGTTCGAATGCTGTTGGTCTTCCGTGGTACCACTGCCAGTGCGAATGATGCTATTGCGCTGTTTGCTGCCTGCTGAACCTGCAAGTCCGGCGGCGAGTCGATGTATGCGCGAAGCACTCTCGGGAGCTGATGTCACGCTGGAGCTCGGTGACTGTGCGCGTGACTGCGGGCGAGATGCTCTTGGTGAGTCCAGGCCGCCTGAACGTAATGAGAACGCAGACCGGCCCCTGACTGATTCGAAGCGTGACTTCTCTGGGGACTGGGTAGTTGAACCGTGCTGATTATTCGCGTTGAGGGGGATGGTAGCATGATTGGGCCGACGAAGGCGCGAACCTGATTGTGCTGTTCAAAGAGTGCAAACAGTCGCGTGAGTTCCTGATGTATGCGTGCGGAAGCGGCAGATGTCACTCACCGATCAGAGTGCATAAGATACCGGATAGAGTCAATAAGATGAATAGGGCAAGCCTGTTCTCAGCAAAGAGAGCATGGAGCGAGACGAGCGAATGACCGGCCTGCCAGAGGGAATGTTGTCCCTGTTCGCTGCTGTGCGATGCGCCAGAGACACTGAGTCCGAGAGTCCAGAAGGTTTCCCATGCGTGCTGCCATGAATCTGGCAGTGATGAGGGCAGCCTGACCAGGGCAGAGACGGCGCAGAGGAGGGAGCTGCAGCCCATGAGGAGGGAGGAAACGAGGAGCGAGGAGATGACGGCTGAATGCTCGTCGATGCTGTCTTCGCCTGCCTCGGTATCGCGTCCACTGTTTGTCGCCGCCGCCGAGATCCGCTGCTGATGCTGCTGTTTACGAAGTTGTTGGGAAGAAGGAGAAGAAGAAGAAGAAGAAGATCTGCTGTTCTCCGCTGCCTGTGCCGCAGCTGTAGCTGCGCTGGCAGCGGAGATCGTTGGCTCGCTCGCCAGAGTTTGCGCCTCCCTAGACTCGGCCCGAGCCGAGTCGCCTGAAGGAGAAGTGGAGCAGGAGGAGGAGAAGGGGGGGGTTGGAGAAGAAGAAGAAGACGAAGGCGTAGTTGTTGTTGGATGTGCGATAGAGGATGACGAGGCTGTGTTGTTCTTGACTAAATGCGCTTCTCCGACCGCTGGTGTTCTTCCGCCGCGCCGCTTTCTAGGGTGTCCTTGGGATGACGGTGGAAGGACCCGGTCCGCTGTGGTGGCAGTGGCAGTGGCAGCGGCAGTCGATAGAGGGCGACTTGAGGTATTTGAGGAAGGCGGGAACCGGGCCTGGTTGCGGGTGCGCTGCGATCTGGGTGTCACCTTGGAGAGAGAGGGAATGGGGAAGAAGGCCGGAAGACAGGGAATTGCGGGAGGAGCGCAGGAAGCAGACGGTTGAAATAGTCGACCTCCTTTGGATGATGCTGCTGACCGAGTTGAATGCTGTTCTCCAACAAGTCAGTCAGTTTCAAGTGTGGAATTTTTTCCTCCCCGACTTCTGTGTGTGTGGGTGTTGCGGTCTCAAGCGGGTCCCAGAAAAGCAGACAGAATCACAACTTTATTATACGCGGCAGCAGCAGCAACTGGCCTCCGCCACGCAGCAGCATTCATCCGCCTCTCTCACACTTCCTTCCTACAAAGAATCTCCAGCTGATGTGAGGTGAAGAAAGGAAAGGCGATAGGAAGGAGTTCCGGATTGCGGGATGTAAGCGGTGGCTGAGTGTGAGACCCATGCATGATGGGGTCTTTTGGTGGGATGCATAGATGAGACTCCATCTAACGGAGTCTGCTACCAGTAAGGAAAGGCGTTTTTGCGGAGACAGGCAGCTGAGCAGTGTGAGCTCCAAAAATGCTGCTGAGCAAATTTTGTGGTCTCAAGCTGTGATCGGGCCGAGGGGAGCCGCCCCCAGCACCACAGCCATCCACGTCGGAACGCCCGCCGCCCTTCTTGCTTCCCTTTATCTCCTTCCTTGCCCATTCGGAGGGACAACTGACCCTCAAAGACCTCGACGCGACACAAAGCAGCGGCGGCTACAGGCAGAAGGGGAGGCTCGATGGATGGCCGCCCACCGAGGGGAGACGCGGTGCATGCTTGGTGGAATATCAGACACGTGCAAACCGACGCGCCTGGAAGCCCAACAGAGACGCGTCTTGCTTCCATCGCTGTCCATACCCAGCAGCAGCTACAAAAGCGCGTCCTTCGCGTCCTCTCTTCTTCAGGATCATCAGGGGGAAACAAAACGCGCCGCGATCTGGGTTGATGATTCGGATGTGGTGGTGGATACGCGTCGTTTGGGAGAGAGGAGACGCGTTTTGATATGTGAAATTGGTGCTGCTGCTGTGTGATGTGTTTCTTCCTTTGGCTGGCTGTTGCTTTCTTCTGCTGGCCGACTGCGCTGAAAATATAAATACCGAGACTTTCCTTCGCGTCGCGTCTGTTTTCCCTTTCCTTCCTCTCGCCCAACTTCATCCAGCCGACAAGCACCCGACAAGTACCCACCATCTTCAACCAGCATCACCACCACGACCACCACCATCCACAAAGACCATCCTTCACTAACGACCTCAACGCGTGTTCACTGCAACCCGCCACGACATTCTCTTCACCAGCTCTTGCAACGCGCCGTCGTAATCGACCTCCCCATCACGAATCCAGCAGTTACCATACAACAGTCCCATCGCAATCACCGAATGTCGCAGCCAGAGCAAAACGCATCCACCTCCCTCCCAGCATCACCACCAGATCAACCAGCACCATCAACAGCAGAGGCTGCATCCACAGTAGACGCTGCTCCACCAGCAGCACCAGAAGCACCGGCACCTGCAGCAACCGCAGAAGAATCAGCAGCAGATGACAGCCTAACGGATGAAGACCCACCATCGTCTCCACCCCAGACACAGCCACTTTCGCAGCCACCAGCACCTTCCTCATCCGCAGAGCATCCATCCTCAGATGCCTTGCCTCTCACCCAGGAAATGCTCCCTCCCACGCAGGAGACAGAGCCATCGTCATCGCAATTCCAGGCACCTCCCATCCCGGCCTCACTTCCAACCAGCCAGGACTCCATGCCAATAGATGACGCATCCGACGACGACGACGCATCCACCGCTCCTGCCACCCAGCACAGTCTCACACAGTCATCAACCAATGGGCCAGCCTCCGCTGACACGACCACGACCCTCTCCACATCAGCCACCGCACTAGAGCCTCTGGCACTTGTCGAGAACGCAGAACCGGTCGCGCGAACTCAGACCGATGCATCCGTCGCGCCTCTCTCTCAGGTCGACTCGGCTCCCTTTGCAGCGCTCGCTATCAATCCAGCCGCACATCCCTTTGGCAAGGTCGATCAGGAAATGCCCCAAGCCTTGGCGGCTCCCGTCACTCCTGAACTCGCGTCAGCACCCAACGGCACACATCCAGCTGCGACTCCAAATGGCACACTCCCTACACCCTCGCCCACCATTGCTTCTGCGCCATCCGCACCGGCGCCGGCACCAGCATCCACGCCGGCTCCTGCTGTTGCGAAGCCACCGCCATCAACGCCAGTGGCATCAGCAGGGGCCTCGAATGGACCACCTGGTGTCGTACAAATGTCCAGTGCACAGATAAAGTTCGCCCAGAATGCCATTCGCAGCCTCAAGGTTCGATCCGAGGCACGCTGGTTCCTCGATCCAGTCGATCCCGTCGCTCTCAACATCCCCTCGTACGTCGTCGTCGTCAAGGAGCCTATGGATCTCGGCACCATCGACTTCAAGCTGTCCCTGACCTCGTTCAACAGGAATGCACAAGTCAACGGCAACCGGTCTCCCAGACCCTCCGAGAAGGTCCGGCAGGCTATTGCTCGTCAGCTGAACCCTAGCTTGGACTACTACACGACCGTGGCTTCGTTTGAGCGGGATGTCACACTCGTCTTTGACAACTGTGCAAAGTTCAACGGGGAGGAGCACCAGATCGCCAAGCAGGGAAGGGAACTCCAAAAGGTCTTTGAGAGGCAGATGAAGGGAATGCCCGCGGACGAGGTAAGCATTTACTGGACACCGTGCCCCATGGATGTGCATATAATGCCGGGTCTGACCGTTGCTCACGCCTCATTACTCTTTCCGTCTCAGCCGGAACCTGAGAAGAAGCCCATCGAGCTTGCCCCGCCGCCCAAGCCACGCACACCCTCTACATCAACCGTCCCTGCTGCGCGAAGAACGTCAAATGTAGACGCGGCTGGCCGTCCAAAACGCGAAATTGTGCCGCCTTCGTCCAAAGACTTACCCTCTGCAGATGAGCCACAGAGCGCCCCGAGCGTGGCCGGCCCTAGCGCTGCCAAGAAGCGCAGACGTCACACGCTTACGCCCCGTGAGCAGGCATACTACGCTCGTATCAACGCGGAAGATCTTCGCTTCGCACAAAAAGTGATGGACGAGATGTACAAGCCCGCGCACCAGAACACGGCCTGGGTCTTCTATGACTTACCGGACTCTTCGCTCGACTTTGCGCCGGCCTACTACGAGATGATCAAGAAGCCCATGTCGATGCGCAAGATTATGGTGAAGCTCAAGGCGGGTGAATTTACCGAGTTGGCGGACTTTGATGCTGCTTGGCAGCTCTTGTTCCGGAATTGCTTTACCTTCAATCCGGCGGACACGGATGTGTACCTGATGGGAAAGAAGCTGAAGGACATTTACGAGGACAAGATGAGGAAGCGGCCGATCCACCCGCCGCTCAGTCCGGATCCGCTGGATGATGTGGAGATGCTGGATGCAGATGATGAAGGTGAGTTACATGGCGTTCTTCCCTGTTTGGATCTTTCTTTCTGAAGCCAAGAACTCATCGCGATCTTCTCTTGACTGTATCGTGATTTTCAGAGGCTCGCCTCGCGGAGATTCAGGCGCAAATCGCAAGGTTGAAGGCGGAGGCTGCGTCGCTTAAGGCGAAGGAGATGAAGCCTGTGAAGGCTCCCAAGCCCAGCCCAGCAGTTGCATCCGGTCCGAGCAACAAGAAGGCCAAGACTGCGGCCGCGGCTGCGGCGAATGCTGCGCCTGTTGTGCCCGCTCTTAATGGAACTCTTGCCGCGGCGGCGGTGGACCCGCCCGCGCCCAAGCCTGCGAAGAAGAAGGCTGCGAAGCCCAAGGACCCGAATGGCGTCACTCCTGCCGGGAGCAAGAAGAAGGCTGCATCGGGTGGGGCATCGCCTACGCGGCGGGCTAGCTCTGGTGCGGCGGGCGGCAGCAATGGGGCTGCTAAGAAGCAGCGACGCGATTCTCAACCTGCGAAGGTGGTGGATACCTTCCAGGAGATCACGTACCAGCAGAAGGAGGAGCTTGCTTTTAAGATTCAAGAGCTACCGGAGGATCGACTTGATGGTGCGTTGAGCATCATTGCTGAGGACAAGCCTCCATCTGCGGGCGATGAGGATGAGATTGAGCTGGACATTGATGCGATTGAGCCGCGGACGCTCTACAAGCTGTACACCTACGTCGTCGGTCCGCCTCCTTCTGCTGGGTCTTCGGGTGGGGATGGCGGAGCGAATGGGGCCGGACGGAGTGGTGGAGGAGGTGGGTCTGCGGGAGGAGGAGGCGGCGGCGGCGGCGGGAGCAAGTCGGGCAAGAAGAAGGGTAACAAGAAGTCGAAGCCTGCTTCGGGAGCTGGGGCTGCTGATGGGCGGAAGAGGGGGACGGGCGGGTTGAAGAGGAAGAATTTGGATGAGGAAGAGGAGGCGCAGCGTATTGCGAGCTTGAGGCAGCAGTTGAACCAGTTCAATGGCGAATCTTCTGGTGAGTTCTGTTCTATAGGGGTGGTGCGCTTCTGTGTTGCCTGCGTCCGTGTCATGTTTGCTCAATCTGGTTTTTGGGTTCTCTCTCAATCCAATAGCGGGAGGTTCGGCACTGCCTGTCGATGGCGCGCACGACGACCTCGTACACTCGGACAGCTCGTCGGGCGATGATTCTGGCAGTGATTCGGAGAGTGATTACGACTGAGGCTCTTGAGGTCGCCACGAATCTCATGGACGTTTCGATAGTGTTGTTGCGACGTGCGAGAACTCCTCTGCTCTCAAGAGCCAACAAGCTCCTCGCGCGGTCCGGCCTTCGTCCAGTCTCTCCCCTCTGCCTCTGCCTGTGTACTCTCGCTGTTCTTTGTTCCGATACGGATCGAAGGGAGGTTGGTCCCAGCAGAAAGGACGACTTCCCCCTCAAAAAAAGCCCAGTCAATCACAGCTCGTACTTCCCCCCCCCTTCCTCGTACCCGCGTCCCCTCTCTCTGGCGTCTTCCAAACTTCCTTCAGATCCTCGGGTCATGGTGGCAAAATCATCGACAGTGTCCTTTACTTCTCGTTCCCGCCCCCTTTGGCCCCTTTGCTTCCCCTCCTTCCTTTTCTTCTACCCTGATCGAAGAGCGTTATGGCTTCTACACGTTGTCCCGTCCACCTCCCACTTACCTCCACTTGACCCTGTTTCTTGCCCGCCTTTCCACCCCTTCTCTCAGGCTTTCCACTGTACAAACAAAGAAGAGAGTGCAAAGCAACCACCCCAATTCCCCTTCCTTCGCAAGCAGTCAGACAGGCACGAGGGACCAGAGAGTGTGAGCAAAATGGAGATGTTTTCTGGCATTTCGAGGAAGAAAGATTGCAAGGCCACGAGCGTGGCGCCAAAGACGGAGCCCAGGCGTTTGTTGATACAGTTGCTGAAAGACGAAAGAAGCTACAAGGCCGGAGTTGAGCAGAAGAGGGAATCTCGACGCGATCGAAGAAGAGAAAAAGGGGGATGAAGTAATTCGGTGGCATTGGCTTGTTGGGAGCCGGCGTGGCGGGGTCGAAGAAGACGGCGAGGTCGCCGTGGAGTCGCCGTGCAAGATTCGTGGGCCCGCGGTAGAGGTATGAGTCACGCCCTGAAGACGTGAAGGGCCGGGCCCACCTCATTCCCAAAGACTATCATGTCCCGCCCGCGTTCCACCTTTACCCGACTTGCCCTTGACCTTCCCACCCCTAGAGCCCTGCGACTTGTAGTGTCCCCTCATCTCATTCTTGCTATAGCCCGCCTGACTAGAGGCCGCCTCGCCAGACCACTGCTGCTGCCGCCGCTCCGTGTTGGTGAGCACGCCCTCGGCTGCCAAACGCTCGGTTCGTGAAGGGGTGGAGTAACCCGATCCGCCACTGGCTCCGCCGAAGATGTCTGGTCGTTCGAGGTCGCGTCGTGCCATGCGGACCTGCTTGGCGAAAGTCAACTTCCAGTCCGTCCGCGATTCGCGACGGGTCCACATCGCTGCTGGGGCTGCTGCACTTGGACCGGAGGAAGAGGAAGCCTTTTTGGATGGACTGCTGTTGTTACCCGTGATCAGGTCCGTCGTGTTCTTCGAACTCGAAGAGGGTTGAGACGAAGCTGGGGGCGGGATGCTGAGGAAGAAATCGACATTTTCGACGGGGTCGAAGGCTTGAGAGTATTTAAACCAGCAGAAGTTGAGCGTTGCGCTGCGGCGCCACCGCTTGCTGACTGCGGAACACGAGATTAAGGTCGGAATGCTGAGTTGAAGGAAGATTCGTTGGGAGACCTGATGTGCATAGACGGAACAAGCCGGAAAGGGGTGAAAGAAGAGAAGGAGAGAGGAAGAGCTTGAGCATCACAGTGCAAGAAACGAGCACCTCTGTGGGCTGCTTTGGCCAACCCATCATGTACTCACCTCAGCGGGTAAGGATCGCAGAGGATCCGTCTTTGACTTCGTCTTGACGGCCGATCCGCCCACAGCGGCGACACGGCTTCGCGACGACGATTTCGAGGGCGATGTCTCTGTCCGATTCCCGTTTGATGGCGAGGATGGCCTACTGATGTTACGCGGCGTTCCCGGCGCAGTGCCAGGTAGGGATATCACGTCTGCAACGATGACCCTCTTTGCATCAGCATCAAGCATCGCGGCCAGAAATGCGAATAGAAGGAGGGAGCGCACTCACCCACGAGCTCATCGTCACTGACGTGAGATATGTTCACCCATTCCGTCAATTGCTGCTCGCTACTCTCTGTTGTACCGTCCTGTTCTTGTTGCTGTGTGCCGTTGTTGAGCGTGCCAGCTGCGAGTCTGTTAGTGATTGCTGTCAGCAGCAATGAGGTCGACATTGCTACGGATCACGGATTCAGTGGTTAGATAGTAGCGGAAGGGTTCTGTCCTTGTTGATGGGGGCGCGAGAGACGAGGTCGAGTCGATGGATGCTGGTCGTTACTGATGTGGATGCAGAGCGAGCTTGGACTCCGTTTTTATGCTACTCACTGCCATCATCGCATCGGCTCGCCCCTCGCCTCGCTTACTGATTGTCCCTCACTCGGAGTCATCCAGGCAACGGAACCTCTTCACAAAATGAATGCTCGTGAGCGGGCAAGGGAGTCAGTCCCTCTGACGGTTTCCATCATTCACTGTTTCTGCTGGCGGTACAAAGGTGCAAACTCGAGTCATAAAATATGCTAATTAACAAGAAGCCTGAGTCATGTGGAATCATGATGCCGTCGCGTTGCCAGAGTGGGCATGCGGCTCTGTCTTGAACGCGTCCAGCCATGAGCTCGTCGAGAAGTCGATCGCCGAAGATCCGCCCAGGTTCGAGTTGGACGAGGTGTAGTCAGGCCCTTGCAATGACATGGTGGCACTCAGACCGGCGAAATCGGATGCTGACAGGTTCGAGAAGATGCCCTGTAGCGGATCAAGCCCATCGACGCCTTTCAATCCAAAAGCGGACAGATCCAGACCGTGACCATTGGTGAAGTTGTCCAGAGTCCGAGAAGGCGAAGAGGGCATGGCGTTGGTAGCGAAGGCGTTGGTAGAGGGAGGTGGCATCAAAGCCGTCTGAAAGTTGGTCATGAACTCGGTTCGAAGGGGTGTCATCATCGCCGCTGTTGCCCCGAAATTTCCAAGCGAAGGTGTGAAAGGGATGTTGAAAGGCGCGAGCATGTCGGTGGGGTATAAGACTGCATTCGATGTGCCTGTGATCGTCGAACCGAGTGCATTGGGAGCGGCAGAGACGGTCGACTCCTGCTTCTCAACCTGCTGGTCCCGCGGCTCCTCCTGCTCCTCCTCCTCGTCTCCCTCTTCCACTCCCTGTTCTCCATTTTCGTCTCCATCCTCATCTCTATCCTCTTCATCCTCTTCGTCGTCCTCGTCCTCATCTTCATCCTCGTCCTCCTGCTCTTCTTCGACTCCCTGCTGCCCGTCGCCTTCATCCGCTGTCGGATTCCCAGAGGCTCCCGCAAGGGCTGCCTGGTCAGAAGGCAGCGATCCATCGAGCTGTTTGTTGTTCTGTCCTCCTTGAGGCGACCGGTTCCAGAAGTCCAGATCAAACTCGCTGGCGTCGAATAAGAACCGCGCAGGCGTCAAAGGAAACGCGAACGACTCGAGTGTAGCTGTGTCCAACCGCGCCGTACGTGGTGGGACGTCTAAATGGGCCGCACCGTTGTCCTCCGTCGTATCTCCCTCCTCGACATCCACAGAAGCCTCATGGTCCGCCTCGTCTGTGTCCAGCTTGGTGACCTTGGTGGAGCGGTCACTGTCCGCGTCCGTAACGATAAAGGTGACCTCGCGTTTTCGCTTAGACGCCAATTTGGATCCACCTTCCTTAGTATTGCCCAGATTGAGAGGTTTTGGCGCTGCTTTTCGACCGGAAGTCTTCGTAGTGCTTGATGGTGGCGCAAGTGGCCGCACCTCCGGAAGGTTGGAAGCCATTTCAGAGTGTTCTCCACTGTCGTCTTTAGCAAGGACGCCGCCTTGGATGGCGATCGGTGTTTGGCCCTGCCCGGGACTGATCATTTCAACAGCAGTCATCGACGATGCCGTTGATGGAGCATTCGCCACAGAACTTGGCCGTTCAGGATGCGCCAGACCGGTAGTGCCTTGAGATCCTTGAGCAATGTTCGGCCAGTTAGGGAATCCCTGTACTGTACCCGGGAACGAGGCCTGCTGGGGTTGTTGCAACAATAGGCCCTGAGGAAAGGCTTCCAGAACTGGCGCTAAGGCGACATTGCTACTCTGAGGCGAGTGTTTCCACTCCGGCGGCAAGGTGTGGTGTGGCTGGTTGAAGTTTTGCTGCCGCACTGCCATAGCCTGCTGATGCTGAAGGACATTGACATCGCCCCAAGGAGCTTGAGCAGCCACCGCAAATTCGACCGCATTGCGAGGAGTATACTCCTCGAGACCTCGACCCGCCTTCCATTCAGCCCATGTGCAGCTCAACAGTCGAAGGAATTGGGCGGCGCATAGAACAGCGTAGTTCGCTACGTTGAACTGCGTGATGGGCTTGCTGCCGGGCATGATGGCATGCATGGCTGCTGACGGATCGTGGTTGACAAGGGGCTGTTGGACGAGGTACCAGGCCGATTCGACGCAAGCCGTCAGACTTTTGCCGTTCGATGGATCAAAATAGATGGGAAGTGACTTGGCCTGTTCGATCTCGCACCGGATGGGAGCCTGGTAGAGCTGGAGCTGGCACATATGAAGCTGTGCCACCATAGACTCGGTCAAGTTCTGGCAGAGCGGTCCATGGACAGCCGCCGTCTCTCGTAAGAGCAACTTGTTCTCCTTGCACCACGTCTCGAGGGAGATCTCGATGGGCATGATCCGGTGCAGAATTTCGGCTAGCGTTCTAGATGGCGATGCGCGAATCTCTTGAATAGTGCCATGAGTGTCCTCAAGAATGTCCGCAAGCGCGATGAATGCCAGCAGCTGTCGATGGATCCAGAGGTGCTCGTCACTTTGCGTCGAGTGATCGTCGCGCGCGCTCAACGCAATGATGTTGGCGTCTGCGGCCGTGGGAGCCGGCACATCGTGTGCAGTGCGACCGATAATCAACGGTCGTCCTGTTGCGACCAGGAGCATGCGGTCCAGCACATACATAATCCAGAACAGCATGATCCGCGCGGAGCGTTCGTCCGGATCCGTGATGTTGGTGTTGCTCGAGTTGAGCCCGATGCTCAGAGCCAACCGGAAAGCCATCTCAAAAATGACAGTGCGCTCGTTGTCGTCCGGGTCGCCGATCCAGCCGTTGCCAAGCAGGAGGAGCGCTTGAATGAGATGCGGGTCCGCAGGGATTCGACTCCTCAGCCGTGCCTGTACCGTCTTGACAGCGATGCTCCAGCCGTGTGGTCGCCAGGCCAGAAGCTCCGGCTCTTTCGTGGTGGGCAAGAACGCCGATGCAGCGAGCAGCGTTTGTAAGAGATACTCCGGCAATGGTGCAGGGGTACCAGTCAAATAGCGATGAAAAACGTCCTTCCGTGGCAAGATGTAAGCGCTTGAAGTGGAGTCGGCATAGAATCGCATCAGCAAGATCTCAGAGATCTCTTGAGGTGTGACCGCTCGAGTATAGCCAGATTGTGGCTCGGTGAGCGCGTGAGGAAGCGCGAAGTCGGCAAAGGATGGGCCATTGAAGTCCACCGCGGCGGTTCGTAACGATGTGGACGCAGATGCGTGCCCCACTCCACCAAGCAACGGCAGTTGTGATTGCGCGCCTGGAAACGTAGGGCCATCCGTCCAAGCATAAAGCTATTGATTTATGTGAATTCAATAAGCCTGAGAGGGAAAGAGCTTTACACCATGGAAACAGATACTCACTGGAGCATAGGGTCCTGCTGCTTGATTATGGGCGTCGGGCCAGAGTTGTTCGGCCAATTGTGAGATCTCTTGAGAATTGGAGAAGCCAGCATGGCTGTAAGCTGAATGATTATTGTTGGTGTATCGGTTTTGACCCATCATCGCACTTGTTTGATCGTGAGCGCCTGCAAAACCCTGTCGTGGCTGATTGGCCGTAGCTCCTGCAGAAGGCGTCATGAAGTGCTGCGGATAGATGCCCGGTTGAGGCGGATTAGGGTTTCGATGAATCTTGTGACGCATGCGCGTTGTGGGCCGAGTGAGCGACTCCTTGCTGTCCTCAAACGTGCATTTCCATTCGTGTCTGGCGCAACTCCCGCATGTGGACCCGGAAGGCAGCTCCTTAGCGTTACACTTGAGCTTGCGTAGGCGGCATGAATCGCAAGATGTGACCGCAACTCGTTTCAAGCGAGAGTGGTTCTGAGTTGGTGGTGCGGTACTGTTGCCCTCTTTAGGCACTCGCGAAGTCATCTTCTGTTCAAGGATGGTAGGGAGGTTGAAATGGAATGCATGAGCTTGACTAACATTCCTGTTGCATGGTAGCGCCTTCACTCACTAATTGCTGGTGTAGTTCACGTCTGAGCAGGAGGAGGCGCAGAGGAGAGAAGGGTGTCAGGCGAAAGGGGGGACGGGTTGATCCAGCCAGTAGGCTTTTCTTCTTGCTTTATGTCTTGTCTCTGGGATGCTGCGAGGAGATTTGCCAGATATGGATTTGCCCTCTGAATTGACCTGAGGGATTTCGCTGATCTCTCTTACTCGGCCAGTCTTTGAAAGAATAGGTCTTCAGAATTCAGTCGACGTCGCACGCAGTGTCGATGAGGCGAAAGCCGTCCAAAGGGGGGGCCACCCGGTAATGACGCGCAGAAAAAGGAGTGTTCCTGAGCGAACTCGTTCTTTGCTCGCTGTCAGATGGACGGCGTTCAAATCGTCGTGATCGCTGGCGTGCGGTTGGCAGCAGAGGGCGAGACCTTTCCTGGCGTTGGAGGACAAGTAGATGAGATGAGGCGGGCACTAGAAGCGGTTGATCTTGGGTACCAGTCCTTGAGGCTTGAGGTGGGTAGTTATTCCGCTGGAATGAGAGGCCACCGCTGGAATGAGGTGTGGGGCCAGAGCGGAGGAAGTAATTCCTGTAGGAATCGCGACGAATCGAGAGGGAAAAGGAAGAATGTCGAGGGGTTTGGGGGGAAGAAGAAAATTGGACCTAAGGACAGGACGGAAAGGCTGAAGATAAACCTGTTGAGCGTTGAGTAGACAGTCCAATCAGAAGAAACGAGACGAGGCCAGCTTGCTCGTGGATCACCTTCATGCAGGATTCCGCGTCGGGGCGGACCACCTAAGATCTTTGGGCAGAAGCCAGTAGCAGTAGGAAGGTGCAGAAATCAGAAGCCACTCACTTGTACTGACTACTTCGTGCCAATGAAAGGCAAGTTAGTGTCCGAAGAGGGAGCCATTTCTTCGAGGCTGGTGGATCCGTTTTTTCGGAGTGCGCCGGGAAGCCTGCAAGGCCGAGTTAGTTTCAGCTTTGAGTGGATCCAAACATGAACAATCCGGGTTTGAAAAGATGGCTTTACAAGTTCGGAGATTTTCTCGTGGGAACATCCGCCAGCCAAAGGCTGGAGGGTTTTGGACCGGGAATGCGGGGTCAAAGGGCGTAAGCCGTAAAGTCCGGAGGCGGAAGTTGGCGCAATTAACTACGCCCTTCACTAGCTTCATTTGGGTTCGAGATTTCCAAGGTTTATCGTTTATCCTAACACACATTCTCTGCAGAGGCTGCAACTTTCAAGCAGGAGCACGGTTGCGTATTCGGTCGAATGTGAATCCGTCGGTCCACTCCTCGGCCCTTCGGCCTTCGCCCTGAGTAGGGTTCCCCGCAAAGGTGGGTGGGTAGATGCTAGACACCGACTGGTCTCCCCGACGGGCGTAATCTGCTGCAGGACCTTACATGTCTACGCCCTATTCATATCCAGACCGTGCCCTCGATTACGCGCGCAGCATCGCCGCCGACCCAGATCGTGCCAGTCTTGCCCTGTGTCTGCTCTGCTTCTTCATCTGTGTTGATGTAGACCAGACCTCTGCGTGATCGATGAAAGCCTTGCGAGGCAAGGTAGCCTTGGGCTGGAGCTTTGCCTGTGCTGATCAGCCACATTGCTACGCCCGCGCTGTATGGGAGTTTGAGGGTTCGAGCAAAATAGTCATCAGTAAAAGGTCAGCAGACAGTGACCAGCGATGAATAAGGGAGAAGACTTGAACCTACTTGAGAGAGCCAGTGACGGGATCTGTGGCGACAAAGATGAGGTGAGTATCGAAGGCTGCATGTGTGTTCGTGGTCTCGAGGTGCACAGCTTACCTTCAAAATGTGACTGGCCGCTGACAAGAGCACGCAGCTCGAACATCGGCCGCTGCTCGTTCGCCAAAGCTGGCTCTGAGTACTTGTATTCGCCTACTATGCCAATCAGGGAACCTCCCAAGGCGGCCCAATCCATTTCAGACGGCGAGGGCACCTGGTTCAAGACGATCGATGCGTCCTTGACGTGTACGCCGATCCAGCCAGGTCCATTGTCGATGACGCGCGCTCCAAGAACGTCCGTCTTTGGGTCCAGCTTGAAGGCGGAACAGATCTGAGCAAGTTTAGCAGGATCAACATCCCCTTCCTTGATGAACGGAGGCGCGGCGAAGGCGAGACGGATATTCTTCGACTCATTCTTGGCAGCGGGGGTGACTTTGATTTTGACGAGCCCAATGTCACATTCCTGGGTCACGAAGCCCTCACGCTTTGGTTTGCCGCCGGCAGCCAGCCATGCGTATGCACTGCCCAGGGTCGGATGTCCTGCGAAGGGGAGACGATATGATGGGGTGAAGATCTCGACCTTGTAATCAGCGTCCGCGTGGGAGGGAGGGTGCAGGAAGACCGTCTCGGACAAGTTTGTCCATCTTGCAAAAGAGAGCTTTGTTTCTTCGTCGTCGAGTAGACCGGTTGAGTCGATCACGACGGCGACGGGATTGCCTTGCAGTCCAACTGCGGTGAAAACGTCGTACACCGCATAGGCACGTTGACGAAGAGCGGAGGTCATTTTGAAGGATATGACTTCAGCGGAAGGTGATGGTGGAGTATGAGGTAGAGCGGAAGAAGAACAGAGAGTCAACTGAAGAAAGTGACTGTAAGAGAAGGTGAGCTCAATGTGGAACTGTCAAGAATGTCAATAATGGTGAGAATGACTCGAGGAGTTGGAACACCGTAAGCGTCGGGTCTACGTTCAGCAGCCTCCGCGGCCATGTCCACCACACTCAAGGAGCAGAGAACATCTTGTACGCTCTGCCTCAACATCATCACCGTCGCTGCACTCGCACCTCTCACCCACTCCACCGCGACTATCATCACCAGCGCTGGCTCGCCTGCAATCCGCATGTGTGCAAGAGGCATGATCGGTGGTGTAACGTCAACCACGTGGCGCTTATCTCTGATATGACGCCGGCGATTTGCAGCAAGATCGCCGACAGTAGTGGCCATAGCGAGCAGCGAGCGAAGACCGTTCTGCCGGCTCAAGCAGCATTCATCCATCCATCTCCCATCCTCCACGCTCCATCCCAAGACACCAGCCTTAAGGTGAGTCAGTCTCCCAGCACCCGCGGACGAAGCTACGCGCCTGAAGAACGTCTGTGCTGACACTCTTTCGTATCGCGTTCTGTTTCTGGTCGCTGGCGCACCTTGTCGTCCCGCTGCGAACAGAGCCAAAACGCCAATCATGTTGTCGCCCGTCTCGCTCACATCCTTCGCCTCAGCAGCTGCCAAATCAGGAAAGACCCTGGCTGGCGCACGTAGCAGCACCACCGCATCCCTCTACGCCAGCCTGCGTCCTTCCGCTTCCCCATCAGCGTCAAGATCGTCTGCCATCCGCGCTTTCTCTGCCTCTGCATACGCACGGGCCGCTGAACCACCATCGTCCGCATACCAGAAGGACAAGCTCCAGGACAAGGACGGGCAGTTCACCGTCTCTCTCATCGAAGGTGATGGTATCGGTCCAGAAGTAGCCAAGGCCGTCAAGGACATCTACAGCGCTGCTGGTGTGCCCATCAAGGTACGTTATCGCCCGGCATTTTGAAAGAGTGTGGGCGGATTGGCCAGAAACTGATCCGCGTCGAGAACTTCTCGTCCTCCAGTGGGAACCCATCAGTGTAACACCTTTCATCAAGGATGGAAAGTCGACTATTCCAGAGGAGTCCATTGTCAGCGTCAAGAAAAACACGATTGCCCTCAAGGGTGAGAACACCGCAGGAGCAACTTCCCGTATAAGCACTTCTCATCTCACTTATCTGATCCTCCCTCTTGACATTGTCAACCTTCAGGACCCCTCGCGACACCTATCGGAAAGGGCCACGTCTCCCTCAACTTGACTCTCCGACGAACATTCCACCTCTTCGCCAACGTCCGACCGTGCCGCTCCATCGAAGGCTACAAGACTCCCTACGACAACGTCGACACTGTTCTCATCCGAGAAAACACCGAGGGCGAATACTCCGGCATTGAGCACGAGATCGTCGATGGCGTCGTCCAGTCCATCAAGCTGATCACCTACGAGGCTTCCGAGCGCGTCGCTCGTTACGCGTTCCACCATGCCGTCGAAAACAACCGCAAGCGGGTCACCGCCGTGCACAAAGCAAACATCATGAAGATGTCCGACGGCATGTTCCTTCACGCCTGTCGTCAGGTCGCCAAGGACTACCCGGAGATCAAGTACGACGAGGACTTGCTCGACCGCGCCTGCTTGCGCATCGTCCAGGACCCCGCACCCTACGCGGATCGCGTCATGGTCATGCCCAACTTGTACGGTGACATTCTCTCAGACATGTGCGCTGGTCTCATTGGTGGTCTTGGTCTTACTCCCTCGGGAAACATCGGCAAGGACGCTTCCATCTTCGAGGCCGTTCACGGCTCGGCACCGGACATTGCCGGTCAGGACAAGGCCAACCCTACAGCTCTCCTGCTGTCCTCCATCATGAGTGCGTAGAATCGAGCTCTTGACTGCTGCTGTTGTTCCTCCTGCCTGAGAAATGCTCACTTTTCTTTCTCTTTCTCAAATTAGTGCTCCGGCATATGCAGCTCTTCGACAAGGCTGACCAGATCGAGAAGGCCATCTTCGCCGCCATTGCAGCCGGCCAGCGCACCGGTGACCTCGGTGGCTCACTCGGCACCCGCGCTTTCACAGAGGCCGTCATCAAGCGTCTGTGAAGAGCCTGCGAACAACGAAGCAAGGGTCCCGGTCAAAGCTTATAGAAAGGATAAATCTTCTCAACTTTTTTTTCACGAACTGGCCCGGTTTTCTGGACGGTGTCTTTAGATGACGGGGGCAGCTCGGGGGCTACCAAAGGGACGCCAGTAGCCCCTGATGCTTAACGAATTTTTGCAGTCAAATTCTGCATCAAATGACACTCTTACAATGCAAGTCTCATTGCCACAAGCAGCATGGTGCGTGGAGGAACAGTCAGAAAGACTCGTCCCCCATTCGATGCACTCCAAAATTCGTGACAACAGGAGTTCAAGATGGAAGTCATTGATGATGTGTGATGGCAATAGGCAATAAGATTATGAGGTGGGGGGAAATACAGAGCTGGGTCAACGGGGTCAATGGGTCAAAGACATGATACAGTCGCGAATGCGATCAGTCCGAAGTGTAGGCAGCAACGGCCGATGCGAGGGCGGCGTTGTACTGCGAGGCAAGGGACGAAGCAGAGGCCTTGGAGCCCGAAGGAGTCTTGGAAACGAGAGTGGCACCGAAGGTCTGGGTGGCAGAGGCGACGTTGTTGACATCGGTCTTGGCAATACCAGCAACACCGAGCTTCTTGAAGCTGGGCTCGAGCTCGATGAGGCGCTGAGAAGCGGCGGAGACGTTGGTGTAAGTGTTCGAAAGGACGGAGATCAGGGCCTGAGCCTGAGAGTCGGTAACCGCGTCAACAGCCTGTGCGTCGGAGTTGGCGGTGTTGATGTCCTTGACAAGGGCTTTGGAGGCAGAGTCAATGGCGAGAGCCTCGCTGTAGCTGGTGCCGGAGGTGGTCTTCAAAGCCTGGTAGAGCTTGGCGACGTCGGTCTGGATCTTTCCAACGTCTGTTTGAACCGCGGCGTAGTCAGCCTGTCAGGAGGGATTAAGATCGCAGGGAAGTGTGAGTAGTCAAGGACATCGAGCGTTGTCGGTTGTACAAGCTATCCGCTGGACTGAGACTCACAGCAACACTGGCGACGATGGCAGCGGTGGCGAAGAGGGTAGCGGTGAACTTCATGATGAGAGTGGTTGTTGAGAGTGAGTAGAGGAGCTGAGTGGTGTGTGAGTGGCAGAAAACAGAAGTGTGTGAGGACGAGAAAGTACCTGAATCAATAGCAGTGGACCGCGCCTGGTTTTATACGCTGCGAGGGTGGTGGACAGCGATGAATGTACCCTGCGCATCTGTCCTAACCCTCAGAACGCTGCCCCACTGCGGAGAAGGCTTGGGGCTTGATGCTCAAGCTCGAGCTCGGGAGGACAGCAGCGCATGCATGCTCCTTGGACGTGACCAGTGACGGAGATCCGACCATCCTTGTGGAAAGGCGCTAGCTCCTCAATAATGATGTGCCCAAAGTGTGGAGTGTTACGAAACGAAAGGTAGTAAGCGAGAGCGAGCGGGGGCGACGACGACGGCGAAGGTAGGTGTCCTTTGAAGCAGGAGCCTGCAGAACAATCCTGAAAGACGTGGCGATGAACCATGAAGGCAGGAGATGCCCCGCAAGTGGCGATACTTCCGGGTGATGGACGAGCGCGTTCGACTATTCCCACGAAGTGTTTCATCAAGATTCAACCTACGGACCTTGACTTCGACTTGGCGCATGCTGGGTAGGTTCTCACTCCCTGACCGAGAGGTGGGCTCAGGGTGCGAGTAGGCAGCATTAGGCATCAGCGCATCAGCGCATCAGCTTCCGACCTGACGTCTTCGTAGCGAGAGAGTCAAGTGGCCAAATTCGCCGGCCAGCATGGTTCAAGTTCGATGGGTAGATAGAGTTCAATCTCCTAGAGGGAGGATTAGCTTGAAGCTTGAGGCTCTGCAGATCTTCGCTGTGGGGAATAAGTGAATGTGAAATGGGAGATGAAGAGGCTTAGCGACGTATTGTGAAGTGAACAGTGAATGCGTGAGATGCGAGGTGTGAGCGATGAGGCAGTGAGTACTGAGGATAGAGTAGCAGCGAGTAGTAGTAGTCAGTGAGTAGGTGAGCGGCGAGTAGTGAGCGGTGAGCACAAGGGTTCGGGGTCAAATGTCAAACTTCAGACCGGCAAGACACTAAAAAGGTATGAAACTGACGCTGAGGGTATGGCAGCATCTAGCGAAGCACCCCTACTACTACTGCCTTTCGACTTCGATCGTCGTGATGCTGAGAGGCCGCTGCCGCTGATGCGCCGATGTCTGCCAGACAAGTGAAGCTCTGAAGTGTGAGCACAGGGTACTCTCGGTGGTAGTGATGCGAGTGTAGCACGGTCGATGTAGAGAATGCCAATCGCTCAACTCACTCACGCCCTACCTCCTCGATCCTCGCCCGCAGGCCGCAGGACGTCTCCGAGGAGGGCCCCAGACAGTGTATCTTGCCACAGGCGGGCCGCTCAGACTCGATCTTCGTTTGCGGATCGGCGAGGTTGCTGTCGCAGGGAGTGATGACAGTGACCGGGGGACCTTTCTGCCTAGCTGTTCCACGGCCGGGGTTTACTTTCGCAATGAACGGGTCCTGCTGTTTTGCAATTATTTCGTTCTTAGACCAATAAAGCGGAACGGTTTCCATCGAGCTTCGACGGCTGCAAGTTGGCGCATGGCTAGCCGCCTCCGCATAATCAATGTCATGCCCGGCGGTACGGTCCACGCTCCACACCCCACATACATAGATGTGCTGCGCGCTGTAGGCTGTTTGTATCCGTCAATCAATCAGCTTCAGGCGTTCAGCGTTTTTGCGGAGAAGTGAAGGAGCGGTGGGAAGCCGCCGGGGGGGGGGGGGGGGGGGGGGGGGGGGGGGGGGGGGGGGGGGACGAGTGCGAGTGCGAATGAGTAGGACTGGGCCCTGGGGGATGCTCAGCGCACCGGGAAGCGTCATTTATCTTCGTCGCGATGCTTCCTGTTGCCCGGATTGCTTGTGCAGTGTTCATCAGGCTTGAGGCTGTGAATGGCGAGCGAAGAAGGAGTCGTTGCGCAGAGGAAGTCTTTAGTGATGTAGCAAGCATCCACTTCAGTTCAACTTCCTCAGTGTCAAAGATCAGAACAAGGGAGGAAGAAAGGAATGACAAATCCAATTGAGAGGGATCTGATGTTAAATATTCAAAATACAGTTGCCAGTCGCGAAGTTGACACGTTTAGTCGGAAGCGTAGGCAGCGACGGCGGAGGCGAGGGCCTTGTTGTACTTGGCAGCGAGGGCCGAGGCGGACGACTTGGAGGCGGAGGGGGCCTTGGAGACGAGGGTGGCACCGAAGGTCTTGGTGGCAGAGGCGACGTTGTTGACATCGGTCTTGGCAATGCCGGCAACACCGAGCTTCTTGAAAGCGGGCTCGAGGGTGATCAGGCGCTGGGAAGCAAGGGAGACGTTGGTGTAGGTCTTGGACAGGATGGAGATGAGGGCGTTGGCCTGGGTGGTGGTGACCGAAGAGACGGCCTGGGCATCAGTGTTGGCGGTGTTGATGTCCTTGACGAGAGCCTTGGAGGCGGAGTCAATGGCAAGAGCCTCGCTGTAGCTGGTACCGGAGGTGGTCTTCAGGGCCTGGTAAAGCTTGGCGACATCGGTCTGGATCTTGGTGACGTCGGTCTTGACGGTAGCGTAGTCAGCCTGTGGGTGAAGGAAGGTCAGAACACTGGTGCCAGAGCACTTGGGAAGGGGTCAAGTACTCACGGCGACACCGGCGACGAGAGCGGAGACAGCGATGAAAGCGGTGGCGAACTGCATTGTGAAGTTGGAGTGGAAGTGTGTGTGTGAAAAGTGTGGGTGGACGTGTGAGGTGAGAGAAATGGTTGGTGAAGAGAAATAGTACCAATGTTCCGCCAGGAAAGCGGCACTTTATATACCTTTCTCATCCGCGACCAAGTCCGTGCGTCCAACAACGGTGACCTGTCATGGACACTCCAAGGACGCCGAGCGAGGCACTGGTCAGTACACAGAGCCAGTGCCAGCTGTCTGTGCGACCCGCCACTATTGCGCAGTTCTTGACTCTTGTGAACGCTGGAACGATGATGGGAGTTGGGTTCGGCTAAGGGACCTCAATATGCAAAAGTGGGGAGGGGGAAAGGCAATGATTGTGAGCTAATGTGTACTTCGAGGCTCTGCGGTCAATAGAAGAGACATTACTCCTCGCCGAACAAGTGGAAATTAGCATGCTGCGTAGAACCAGCAGATTGAATCACTGTATACCCCATACCCCGCTCTCCTTCATTAATGGTAGCCCCTGGACGGCGCTGACGGGACGATGCGACGATGATGTTATGTACATGTCCCAAACAGCATGCTGCATGCGTGTTATGACCAAAACATAACGCAACTTGGGATGAGCAATTATGCTATTGTACGAGCACACAGCCCGCCAGGCGCCAGCAGGTGTCGCCATTATTATGGGGTCGATCGAGCGCCCGGGTTCACTGTTTTGCGCGCCATCATTAGACCTGCGGCCCTCTGAATGTGTGTGTACACATGTACTCTGCTGCCTGCTCGCCTGCTCGGTCGGTCTCCGGAGGTCACCCTTTTTCTTGGGGGAGAGCTATATTCAATTATTGCTCCCGGCTGCTTATGCCTTTTCTTACCTTTTGTCCCCGTAGACGCGAATCACGACGGTTAGGAAAGCGAGCTAGGAGGCGAGGCGGTGATGGCTATACATAATATGGCTAGTTGCCCTGTTTGACGACATCGGCGAGTGCAAAGGGATCAGCGCATCGTCAGCGATCAGCGTTTCGGCTCTTAGTACCTATTCACTACTACTCACTACTCACTACTCACTCAGTGGAGTCCTCGGCGTGTGAGAAGCTTCTTGTTGACAGCATGGAAGACTTGAGCGCGGCGTATTTTCTACTGGGACAACAATAATAGATGCTTCGTCGCCACCGAAGCCACAAAGAAAGAAGTAAGGTTTGTGGTTGTGCAACTTATGTAATACAGCGCTAAACTGAAAAACGGGCTTTTGGATCTTGCGCCGCACAATAGTCAAAATGCACATGCCCTCCTACCGTTCTGGTGACCCCAGAACCTGACCCGGTTTGAACACGGTACATAGCAGGGTGCTGGAATCAGAAGAAATGCGAAATGGAGATACTCTGTACCGCAGGTGAATGATGATGCGATGATGAACCGTGAGAAAAGCTTCGCAAGGCGTCAGCGCAAGCTTTCCTCGAAGTGTGTGACATTGTTTGACGGTCGTAACAATACTGACCCGAGAAAGGCTCTTCACCGCATGCCACCACTTCGGAGGGATGTAGAGCAAGTCTCCGGGGTATAGGATGGTGCTCATTGCTTCCGGCTCGACGTGTTTGGTGAAGAGCGGGAAAGGGTCGTCAGAGTTTGCTCTCTCGCCGGCGCCGCAGACAGTGGGAGCGAAGACTTCCAGCTGGGATGTATTTTCCATGTAGGAGTCGGCCGCTCCAGACGACGGTGGATCTTCTCTTGAAGTGGTGAACCCGTTGACCGTGGTGCCTGAAGAGAAGTGATACATCCCGCCCTTTTCGTTGGCACAGGGCGGAGCCAGCCAAAAGTGCTTCTCTCCGACGACCTGGACTGCGTGAGCGAATTTGTCATACCACGTTAGATCTGAAGAACTGGCTTATAGTAACTCTTGTGGAACCTCCTAAACTCACCGTACAGGTTGTAGTAAGGATCCGTGTGTGCTGGTGACAAAGTCCCAGCTGGCCCAATCCAAGCGTTCACAATGACGTCCTCGCCACCCCCGTGCTCGGTATCTTGCGGCGCTTGGTACTCAGGCATCCAGGTCGGCGCAGGTGGACACGAATACACTAGGTCGGGCCGCATCATGTCGCATGCGAGCTCCGGAAACTGCGTCAGAAGGGTATGCTGAGCGAGGTACGTTGTTGGCGCACGATCCTGGGATTCTTCCGCTGTGCTGCTGCCGTTCTCTTCTTGTTGCGTATCCTCCCATCCGGCCCGCAGAAGGAACTCGTCCCACGAAATGATATCTTGAGTCCATTCTGTGTCCGTATAAGCTCTGCCAATTTCGACTGGCACTACACGACCTACACCTGCCAGTCTTCTGAGATAGTCGCCTGACTCCCATCTGGCCTGAAAGATGTCATTATGTGCGAAAGCGTCCACCGTCGACTCGTGTGATGGAAGTCTTGCGGGCCACTCTCGAGCCCAGTTGCGAACAACGAAGGGTCTATGGCTGTGACGCTCGAGGAAGGACATCAGGTCTGGATCCTCGGGAAGTTCGGGAACCTCTGCTTGAGCTCGAACTGGACCTGGCAGCGTCGCTCTGTCTGGGACCGCTGCATCGTCTCTAGTGTCGATGCGAGCCTTCTTTCGTGTCGGCCCAGAGTTGGGAGCTGCGCCGGCCTGAAGTGAACCGTCATTTGCTTCAACATCCGATGAAGACGAATGGAGTGCCTGTAAGATCTTGATGAGGGCGTGAACATAATCTCGCCTGTCGCATCCTGGCGCTCCGGTCACGATGAGGCACATATCGAGCGTGCGAATCAGGTCTCGAAGCTGTATTGAGAAGGGTTTGAGCCTATCCCATGTCGGGTCCTCGGTACTTGTTGGCCAGTCACAGAACATTATGGTGCAGACGACCGCGCACACGTAAAGTAAAGATGCGTCTGTCGAGCACCGGCGCCAGGAGCGAGGCACCTCTCTCCAGGGCAGCGAAGAAAACTGGCGATCCAACTGTTTTAGAAGAGCTTGCATGCGCCGAGCCGCGAGCTTGAGGTTTGAGCCTTGATCTTTGGATGCTGGTAATGATTGAAGCGATCGCTCCAGAGCAGAGGAGACGGCACCAATGCAACCGTCCCAGATTGTCTTTGGCACGACCTGGTCAGCAGCTCCACCTGAGCATGCGGCAGATAACGAGCATAATTCAGATAGTACGAAATGAAAGAGATGGTCAGTGGGCAATGATGATACGATGAAGAGACAACATGCAGGACGCACCTGAATTACTTTCATCGTCTGGCCCGGCTACGTTATTTTCCGTCCATTCATGCGCTTCTACAGCGACAGCACTTGATACCGCGACAAGGATGGACTGGGCTAGCACTTCGAAGTTCATCTTCGCTGCAGCGACGATTGACTGCGAAGCTGTCGTCATTCAGCCTGGAGGCTTGTGGTTTGAGCCGTGAACAGATATTACTCTAGCAAAGAATTCTGGGCTTTCAATCGTCCATGGACTCACATACCTTCAATTCCTGTGCGCAGGTTCTTGGTCGTAGTGGTCCTGGAAGTGATGGTACCTGGAATGAATCATCAAACCGTCAGAATACCGTCAGATTCAAAAGGCCGAAACCGGACTCCGGGAAATGAAAAGTGAGTACGGTATTCCAAACGTGCCAGCCTGAAAGGCTGAAATACATAATCTGAAACGATAGAGACGTTCCTGATTCCTGGACTCCACGCTCCACGGGAATGCGAAAATGAGAAATGTGTACCTAAGTGTAACGTGCGATGGTGGCTTGAGATATACATATACGGTTCATAAAGCATGATGCATGATGTTGGGAAGAGAAGGTAGTAGGTCTAGCCCGACCGAAACAGTCGAAGGAGCGGGCAGCGAGAGCCGATGGCCAGGCCTTTGTATTGTCATTGGTGACAAGGGCTGATATCACAGTAGATCCCAGTCAAGGGAGCTGGCAACCGACCATCGACGCCACGAGTGATACGATCAGTCAGAAGCGTAAGCAGCGACGGCGGAGGCGAGCGCAGAGTTGTACTTGGCAGCGAGGGCCGAGGCGGATGACTTGACCGACGAGGGAGCCTTGGAGACAAGGGTGGCGCCGAAGGTCTGGGTGGCAGAGGCAACGTTGTTGACGTCGGTCTTGGCGATGCCAGCAACGCCGAGCTTCTTGAAAGCGGGCTCGAGAGCAACGAGGCGCTGGGAAGCACCAGTGACGTTGACGTAGGTCTTGGACAGGATGGAGATGAGAGCCTTGGCCTGGGTAGCGGTAATGGAGGTGACGGCCTGGGCATCAGTGTTGGCGGTGTTGATGTCCTTGACCAGGGTCTTGGAGGCGGAGTCAATGGCTAGAGCCTCGCCGTAGCTGGTACCAGAGGTGGTCTTCAGGGCCTGGTATAGCTTGGCGACGTCGGTCTGGATCCTCTGAACGTCGACCTTGACGGTAGCGTAATCGGCCTGTGAGGGATGATGACATTAGATGTGGTCAGACCGAGTATACAACATCTATATGGTAAAGCAGCACTCACGGTGACACCGGCGATGAGGATAGCGGAGACGACGGCGATGGAGAAGTTCATTGTGTTGAAAGGAATGTGTGAACGGTGTGTGAAGAAAGTGGTAAGAGGAGTTGGAGGAGGGAAGTGAAGAGTCGTGAGGGAGTGGGTGGGGAAAAGTTATTAGCAGATCAGTCGCAGAGCCACCTTTTATGCCATTCGATCTTTGGGGGGGAGGGGTCAGTCGCTCTTCTCCAGCTCCAGCTCGGCTTGCGTTCTAGGGAGTGCCGACAGGCATCTACGCCTGCCTTCAGCGCTTGAGCCTCCGGCTCCACACTCGAAGCTCCAATTAAGACAGCTCACGCCGTGGCTCTGCAGCTCCATCAACGATCGCTGAAACAGGTCAGAGTAAAAGTTCAGTCCATAGGCTTCCGCTCTGTCAGCAAAAGCGGCCCAAGCTCCAACGCAGGCTCGAGACACACTTATCAAGCCACTTGTGGAGATGATGATAATATGAGCACGGAGCTTTCGTGCCTGTCGACGACGTCGATTCCCCGGGATCGGTTCCCCCTGGACTGCGAGCTTCAGTAAGTGAAGGTCCGTGTTCCACCTCTGGACTGATGATAAAGGGGCCGTGTACATCAACAGCGCGGGGGAGTCCAGCTGGAGAGGAACCAAATCGTGTTGGGTGATCACGTCGCCCGCAGTCGCCGATATTCGGCTCAGTCTGGAATCTGGATGTACGATCTAGTTGACGAGGAAAGCGTAGATCCTGTTGTTGAGAGACATGTCGTGTGTGATATGTGATATGTGGAATGTGAGCATGTTAGCTGTGAGCTACAGACTATGGTGGTAGCCTGCGAAGCGGTCCTTCATGCTGGTTTGTTCGATTGTGGTGGAAGGTAAGAAGAAGAAACAATGCGAATGCAAACTAAAGTACGTTAGAGGGACCTTCAGAGTTGGTTCGAACGTCGCACAGCCAGCGCGCCAGACTACCACAGATGAAAGGTCGTTGAACTAAGTATAAAAAGGCCCTTGTGCTCAGTTCTGGGACGTCGGTCCAAGCACCACTGTTCGGCCCAATCCCGCCCCTCCTTCTCTCTGCCCAAATCATACCACTACTGGCTACTCATAAGACTCCGCTGCCCCCTTCGTTCGGATCTCGCAGTTCGTCAACTGCAGTAATCGATCCATTGGAAGTTTTGTACGCTGTTGCTTCCTGGATTCACCAGCCCATCATCTGATGACGCTCATAGCAGCTGATCCCATGCTTTCGAGCTCCTCCTATCTTCAGGACCCACGCCCTGAGCTGACGGAGGAAGAGCGCATTCACTTTACGCCATGAGAGCCGTTCAGGAGCAGTTGAAAACTCTCTCACACTTAGTCATCCTCTCTCGCTTCTTCAAACGTTCTCGGCCCTGACGATCCGCTCAAGTCCAGTACTGTGCTCGTGAGAAAGCGGAAGGCGAAGCTACTGCGGCGGGCCTTCCGCCGAAGGGTTGACGGAACGAGGACTTTGCACATTTCAGCCATCAGAGTGATGCAGAGACATTCGCCCAGGATTCCAACCAGATGCGGAAACTTGAGTAAGATGTATTAAATGTTGCGTGACGTGTTGCGCTTTCTACGACCGCTGCAAGGTGACGCCATGTATGAGGGTCCCAGCCGTTTAGTCGTTGCGGTACGCAGCGAGGGCAGAGGCAAGAGCCTTGTTGTACTTTGAAGCAAGAGCTGAAGCCGAGGGCTTGACTGATGATGGAGCCTTGGAAACAAGAGTTGCACTGAAGATCTTGGTCGAGTTGGCAATGGTGCCAATGTCCAACTTGGCAACGCTTGCAACGCCGATGCTCTTGAACTTGGGCTCGAGGACGATGAGACGCTTGGAGATCAGAGAGACGTTGGTGTAGGTGCTGTTGAGTACCGTGAGGAGAGCCTTGGCTTGGATGACCGTGAACGACGAGACGGCCTTGGCGTCAGTGTTAGCCTTTTGAAGACCGCTGTTGAGGGCGCGGGCGGCGGAATCAACGGCGATCGCTTCGCTGTAGCTGGTGCCGGAGGTGACCTTGAGTGACTGGTAGAGCTTAGCAACATCGGTCTTGATGCGAAGAACGTCTGTCTTGACGGTAGCGTAGTCAGCCTGTTGATGGAGAAACATGTAGGTCAGAAACGGCGAACGAATCTGCTGCAGTCAAGTGCCAAGTGCGACTCACAGCAACGCCGGCCACAAGTGCGGTGACAGCGAAAAGAGTAGCGGAGAACTTCATAATGTAGGCGAGGCTAGGGAGAAGCTTGAAGGTGGAAGGTTTGAAGAGGATGAAAGCGTGATTAATGAGAGGATCTGCAGGAATTATGGAAGGGAAGCGATGGGCGACAGATAGGATTGTGAGCTTCCTCTATAAATAGCTGGGAGCGTTGTCCGATATCTTGGCGGAGGCCCTCGTGCCAGTAGTAGCCACTTCTGATGCATGTAAAAGCTGGTGACCTACTACTTACGCTGGTCCCGACCTGCATTGCGCTGATCCTGTGTGAGCGCTTGAGCCCTCCCGCCTCCCCGCCTCGCCGCCTCCCGAAACAAAGGTGATGGCCGCCATAGCAAGACTCAGTCGTGCAGCGTGCGCGCATAAGAATCTGCAGCATGCCTCTGAATCCTACGTGCGATTCTTGTGGGCTGCACTACTACTGCTGTGTGGTCAGATGTCAGATCACTACTATGGGAAGTTGTCATGCTCCATAGTCCATAGTCCATGCTGGGTAGTGATCCATCCGCATTTCGCATCCCGGAGCCAAGCTTGTGAGCATGGGGCGCGGGGCGTAGAGCGCGGAGAAGAACAACACTGAACCCGGTATCGTTATTGATCTATTGATCATGCATCATGCAGATTAATGTTCGTGCTCTGCAATAATGATAATCCGAACACGCCGCGGACACCCTGCAGCCTCGGTGAGTGTTCAGTATTCAGTATTCAGTGGCTTAAAGCTCTTACGCTCTTACCTTGGACGTCGGACGCCTGGCCCCGCGCCACTCACTCAATATTCAGAATCCAGGTGGGCCTCTACGCGTAACGGCCCGCTGCCCTCAGATTTGGCCAGGTGGATTGTGTCGGGGGTCAAAGAGTGGTCAAACTGCTGCGCGGCCCGTGTGAGGCGTGAGGAGAGGTGTGTGGTGGTGGTGAGTAAACGGTGGACGTTTACAGCTTAACTATTTCCCTGCCTCAAGTAACCCTGCCTCAAACACCGAGCTGCGAGCAGTTTGTTAGTTCCCATTATTATTGATGCTTGATAATGTTCGGGAGCAGCCACTAGCCACAGGGTCTAGCCTAAGTGTTCGGTAACTCTATTTCAAGGCACTAACGCTGTAGGAACTACATGTACACACTACTACTATACTATTTACTATGGATAATGTACATACTGCTCATACGCCCCGATTTCTCGGACGAATCAATATTGAGTCGTATTGAGTATCGTTGAGTCAGTATTACATCTGCTACACACACTACTGTACACATTTCGCACGCTGGCGTTGCATCCGCAAGACACACATTCACGTACACAAACAGTCTTGGTCTTTGGCGTGGAGCAGTGTTTCGAACAGAACATGTATGTATAGCATCTCCGGTGCCTTTGGTCTCCTACGAGGCTTCTGATGTCTGATATTTGATGCTTTGTTGTGCGCTGATGCCTAACGCGCTTGACGCCTGATACCTGATGGCGCCTCATGCCTCCGCTCCTCAATATTGATGCTGTGTGAGATGTGGGCAGCGCTGGTGCTGAAGGCTTTGCTTGGGGGGATGATCGATTCTTCGTGCTTGACGCTGGGCAACTTCCGTACGCAGTCGCTCTGTTGCACAAATGTTGCAGGCCCTACGCCTGATGGGAGGCGTTCCACAGCGCGGCGTCTCTCATGTGTTCTCGAGAGGCCTTGCTTTATGCGCGCTTTATACAAGTTGTCGCCGGTGCAAGGAGACGGTCAAAGGGAAGCAGGGAGTGCACGGGACCGAGAACCATTCGTGATGATTGACGCATGGGGTCCGCATACTCAGATATGAGCAAAGAGCGATGAGTGGCTGGACATCCGACGTCCATATGTTTGGTTGGTGGATGATACTTCGGGCTGAGGAAGCTCCTGTCTGGTCAGGGTTACATTCGATGGATGAGGCCAGGCACGTACAAGGGAGGTCGGGAACTAATGCTGGACGGGCAACGTTTTTGCTTGTGTCTTCGGACTTCGAGGGCAAGGCTGTAGCACGCAACGTCGGTGTTGTTGTCGTTCCCCTTTGCTCCGTGAAGCGTGAACCGTGATCCGCGAGGCGTGGGATTCAGAGATGGCAAGCCGGCGCTCTAGGTCTGTGCGAACTTGAATATGCCGCAGCGGGCCAGGATGCATGAGCGAGTGGTGTCGCCTGATAGTTGCGATGTCCATAAGAGCGTGAAAAACCCGTGCGCACGAAGCCTATTCGCCTATGATGCGCCAGAGGGCAAGAGGATATCCAGGACACAGCGGAACGTGTTGGGGAGCATACGTGCGGCCTGCTTCGTGCTGGTGAGCCTGTACATGATGGGACGATTCAGCCCTAACTCGTGCGCTCGCCCGGCAGGCGCGAAGGTTGGACGGCGCGCCCCCTCCACGTCCAGTCGCAGAGAGCAAAGCCGTGTGCGGGAGAACCGACGGAGCAAGCGTCACGGATTTGCACCGGCGCGTCAATTTTGTCGAGCGCTCGATGTGTGGGCTTCGTGTTGTCGCCATCTTTGCCTGGAGTCCTTGCCTTGGACTACTGCATCAGGAGCCCGAACGCGAAGAGTCCCTTCCTATAAAAGGACGCGTTCTGCAGGGGAAGGAGGAGGAGAACGGAGGAGAAGTTGGGAAAGTGATCGAGGCAGGGATTGGAAGGGTGAAAATCAAGGGGGCACAGTCTGCGACGGATTGTGATCAGCATACAGAATGGAGACACGCAGTATGAAGAGGGTCACAGACACGAACGGGGGCTCCCAATCTTGTTCAGTGTACTCGCAGACGTGATTGTCAACTTGTGAGCGAAGGTTTGTGGAAACGATGCTGCTGTTGACGGTTGCAGTGGAGAAACGATTGTTGTCGCGCGCCACGATGAGGCCAGACTCACCTGCTCGTCAGCCAGAGTAGTAGCCGGATGAACTGCCCCAGCGCGAGTACTTTTACTGACCGTATAGAAGATGTGAGAAGAAAGACTGGCCATGATATGTGGTGCGGTGGTTTACTCACCAGCTCAAAATTGAAAGCTACCTTGCCGACCTACTACACAGCGCACACTGGAGAATGGGCAGTTATACAAGATAATTAGGTCGTTATTATTGCAGTAGATGGACTAGTAAGGGGTGTGTTCATCAACGCGGCAAGCGACATATTTAGTCGGAAGCGTAGGCAGCGACGGCGGAGGCGAGGGCCTTGTTGTACTTGGCAGCGAGGGCCGAGGCGGACGACTTGGAGGCGGAGGGGGCCTTGGAGACGAGGGTGGCACCGAAGGTCTTGGTGGCAGAGGCGACGTTGTTGACATCGGTCTTGGCAATGCCGGCAACACCGAGCTTCTTGAAAGCGGGCTCGAGGGTGATCAGGCGCTGGGAAGCACCAGTGACGTTGACGTAGGTCTTGGACAGGATGGAGATGAGGGCGTTGGCCTGGGTGGTGGTAACAGAGGCGACGGCCTTAGCGTCAGTGTTGGCGGTGTTGATGTCCTTGACGAGAGTCTTGGAGGCGGAGTCAATGGCAAGAGCCTCGCTGTAGCTGGTACCGGAGGTGGTCTTCAGGGCCTGGTAGAGCTTGGCGACGTCGGTCTGGATGCGGAGAACATCGGTCTTGACGGTGGCGTAGTCAGCCTGTGTGTGGAGAAGAATAGTCAGAACACTTGTGCCTCGACGCTGGAGAGAATCAAATACTCACGGCAACACCGGCGACGAGAGCGGAGACAGCGATGAAAGCGGTGGCGAACTGCATTGTGAATGAGTGAAGAAGTTGGGAGGTGGTGAAACAGGTAAGAGTGTGATGAAGTGTGGATGAAAGTGTGGGTGGTGAGGAAGCATAGGATGATTCAATGGCTTGAAGGTCCCCCTTTATACCTTTACCCAGGGGATCCCCCAGACATCGGTATGCAGCAGTGCCCCGCCCTCCAGCCCCACAGATCGAAGTTTCGATGTGGGCAGTAGTGGGCACGAAGGTTCGATGCGGGCTGCTGGCGCTGAGCGCTGAGCGCTGAGCATCCGAAGAGTCGGAGGTCCAGAGACTTCCCTTCGGACGAGTGCTTTACAGCCGTGCTGACACCGCCTCCCCCTCGTCGCATACCATGCCATGTCCTACCCGCAGGTGCAATCTGAGGGACAAGCCTCAAATCCAGAACATAATTGCCCCCACCTCGCAATTCGAACGCAGTAAAGTGTCTTGACCCCAGCATCGTCAGGCATCAGGCATCAGGACCCAGGACCCAGGTCCGACGGACTCTCAGATGTCTCAAGCCCCAGCATAGTTCCCAGACAGCCTTTGGACCGAGGATCGACATTATAAGTAACGGGTTTCGACTCACCTTTTGCCATTTGCCAGCCTGCGACGTTGTTGCGACACCGCTCCAGTGTGGGCCGAGGGAGGTTGCCGGCGGCACTAGTGTGTAACCTGGCAGCTGCTCCGCCTACCTATGCTGGAAGCAGCAGGCAGGGTGTTGATGCAGATCTGTTTCAGATGGGAACGGTGGATAATCAAAGGTGGAGTGAACATATATTGAACCCCAGCGGCAAGGGTAAGTAGTAGTAGTGGTAGTGCTCAATGCTGGGGAAAGTGTATGTTCGGCACGGTGCACATATGTACAGGCATCCAGCGATGTGGAATCCTCTCGTTCTCGAAACTGAAAACTGAGGCAGTCAGCGCTGTTCGTGATTTTGTTGGGGAGCGGGCAAAGACCGATGAGCAGATGAAATACATCCACGCAGACAGGCGGGAAGGCGTCGTTGGCAGGTTTTAGAACAGGCAGAGTGACAGATGCTGTGAGGGGTTGATCGTGCTCCAGCATGCGTTCATCGTTGATCGATGCTGTCAGAGGCTGCTTTCGTTCGTTGTTGAATTATTATTCGGTTCGGAAAGCACAATTTTTAGCGCCTTATTTTCGGGATCTCTAGCGCTCTAGCAGTGCACGTAATAATGTGATTGATTATTGATTATTGGCTTCTGGCATATTGATACGATTTAGCATCATGATGCACTCATTAGTGGCCCTCTGCCGAAAGCATTGCTCAACCATATATATACATTAGGTAGTCCCAAGAATCCATAATCCAGGTCCAATAAGGATATCCAGGCTCCAGGCTGTGAGGCGTGAGGCGTGAGGATGGGTGATGAAACGTAGTTCTCAATTCTCGTGAGAACCCCAATCACAGGATGAGGGGGACGGGGACGAAAGAGTTCGCGCACGTTATGGACAATGGAATTGTATGAGTGGACCTTCGTCGCCCCCACAGTGAGTAGTGAGGCGTGAGGCGTGAGGAGTGAGTAGTGAGTAGTGAGTTCTGCATTATCCTGGTCCGATTGCGGAAGTTTCGTACATGGCATATGTAGCTCACTGGCGCCTACTCTGATGCCTACTACTACATGTCCATAGATCTAGACTCTGGTGAGATATGAGATTATGAGCTCCATAATTATGCTGGAAGGGAGTTCAGCGTTCAGCGGTAGTGGCTAGCACTCGGTAATTCGGTTCGTACATTTGTTATACACACTGCACACACTTGCCTCAGTATAATGTACTTGGTTTGCGACTCAGTATATTACTCAGTATGTACTCAGTAGTAGTAGTAGTGTGCCAGCATCGACTCTATTCTTTATTTTGATTGGTTATTGAAGGCTTATGATTAGGCTGCCGTGCCTGTCAATCATCTGTCTTAGACGAAGCAGGCTGAAACCTGTGTCAGGGTCCTGCTCATCATCATTATTGTTAGATGTTTAGCGCTAGCTTGAGACCTCCATGGGAGCAACGAGACGCCGAGGTCATGCTATTTCGGACAGAAGAATGATCTCGATCTTCCAAGTTCCCAGTTCCAGGTTCATATTAGGCATTGGAAACGTACAATCGTTGGGTATTGGGCATTAGCCTACGCGTATACATAGGTCTATACCTGCACATTGTGAACAGTCACATCACGGTCTGAACGCTGAACCAGAATTACAGAAGCAGACTCAGGCTTCGAGCTTCGAGACTCTCCCAGCATATTTTCATACTCTGCGTCAAATATCCATTCGTATGACCCAATCTGTGACCGTGTGACCAACTTTCCCTGTTGAATGTAGACGCCAAGGCAATGTGTCCACAGACGTTCTACGATTTACGCACCGTGAAAAACATCGTACGTTGCACCTACATGTTAATATTAATATAAAAGACTGAAGTCTGAAATACTTCCCTGAACGGACCGTGGATGGTGAAGCGACGAACGGGGAGGGCGAACTTGAGACAGCGAAGTGTTGGTACACACACAAAGCGATACACAGGAGTAGTAGTAGTGGTATGTAGAACTTTCCGAAAGCAGGGGCGATGAACGACGAAGTAGGCAGCGGTAGAATCGGTAAAGAAGCAGTTCGTATGTATGTACATATACAGGTGACGATACCTGCAGAGTAGTGCAGCGGTGAACCGGCGGCTGTCGGTCCGGGAATAGGATAGAACGACTGCCGGAGCTGTGGACAAGAGTCAGTGAGTGCGTGGGCCGTGGGATGAACGATGAACGATGAACACCGAAAGGTGAGGCGTGAGGCGGTGAGCGGTGAGGCTTTGAGCTTCAAGGTAGAGGGGAAACTCGAGCTCGAGTCTGCTTTTTGGAGCCTTCGCGGCCCCGCCGCAGGACTGGGTACAAATATAGCGGGGGCGTGGGGCCGTTCCGTCGATCGCTACCGTAAGTAAACACTATTTCCGGGGACGCTCATACGCTCATTTTTTCATGACTAACTGTGCTGAACGTATATGTAGGCGGTAGATCCCCATATTTTTCAGACTATAGACTAAGACTAAGGGGGCCGAATGAGCAAGCTTAAGGGAAAGTACAGCCAGCCAGGCGGAGATCGGAGAGACAGTATGTAAATATCGTAGGTACATATCAGTCAGTAGTTTATATGTGATTCAATAATAATACTTCCAGCAGCTTCAACAATATCCAATGTTCAATAATGTTTCAATACCGATTAATGATGATCGATGATCCGCCGCCACATGCCTACATCTCTCGCTTCATCTAGGGATGAAGCGCTAAGCGCTAAGACTCGTCGATGATTCTCGCCTGTGATATTTTTGACCCTCGCACGCAGTATTTCTGACACGATGTAGGCCGTAGGCCGATCAACGATAAAAGTTCAAACCGACCCCAAATTCGGTGTATAGTATGTGCTCAATAATGCTGCTGCTCCATGGTGCCTCATGCCTCATGCCTCATGCCTCATGCCTCATGCCTCATGCCTCATGCCTCATGCCTCATGGCGCGGCTCTGAACTGGAGTTGTCGATCACCATTCTCCAGTTTGGGGTGGGCGTGTATCGTGCATCAAGGGCCTCAAAATAATGATCGTTCTTCCTGAGACCCCACGCCCCACATCGTCGATCCGAGCGTAATAATATACTCGTATGTACCTGACCGTGCATTGCATACTCTAACTCTAAAATGTAGATCAATTAAACTCCACAGCTCCCGCTCCACCATCATTAAGTGCGGGGGACCCGATAGTCTAAGCTGAGGCGACTTTTTTATTATTACTGCCTGCGCCTACTACCGAGGCCTGCCCCGCTTGAGGCCTAAGGCCTGCTGCCTGCTGGGGGACTGGGGAGCGATGGTGCAACGATGACGATATATGTAAAATGCGCACGATGAACCGAAAAGCTGGAGTGCGGGGCTCTTGCCTGGTTAACCCTGCTTAGTGCTTATTAGTGCTCAATCCCTCCCCACCTTCCAGGGGTGGCCCGTGGTCACGAAGATGGCAAGCAGCAAGGCGGTATTATTTCCAGCGTCCTCGCTGCTGGCAATCATAACTACCACTCGAGAGCCTCCCTTTCATGAAGCTTTGAGGGGACTATCCCAACCCCCCCAGTCCAGCACTGTTCCTCGTGTTCGGCGGCAGGTAGTGGAAGGTCTAGAACGTAGAAACCTGGGTGAAAGCATGACGGGAACATTGACATGAAAAAGGCGGTTAACGAGTAGAGTCAAGGTCGAAGTTTTTAGACCTACATATCATATAATCAGTAATCAGCAGTTAGCAGAAGTATTGTATACGTAGTATGTAATAGTAAGGTAATTATTTGCCCTGACTTAATAGACCATATTAGCATGTACTGATGTACTGATGTGCCATGTTGCCATCGTAAGCGAAGGAGCAGGAGTTATCGTCTCTTAAACCAACAGCGTCGATATAGATATGATAATAATATGATGCTATGGTGCTCGCTCCAACGCTGCTATTCGTCGGCGTTCTTCGACCATCGCTCGCTACACTGCCCAGATTGTCGCTTGTCTGTGTAGAGCCAAGAGTGATCTAGTTTCTGTAGATCCCGAACGACAGCATGCTGCTCCGTCAGGCGTCAGCGAAGGGGTCGTGAGCAGGCGGTAGTCGGTACGTCGATTCGGAGAGTCGGCAAGCATTATGCTGGTCGACCCAAGCGCCGGAAGCAACGAATTGGGACCATTTCCGAGGGCATGGAACATTATCCACTGCCCACCTATGACGCATGACGCATGTTGACATCCTGAAAGTTCTTTGCGCACGACGCTTGGCTGGCTTCAAGGCTTCAGCCTTCAGGACCGCCTCGAGGCACGGGTGGCGGCTGCTGTCGCAACAACATGCGGCTGCTCAAAGATCGTCGCCTCAAGACTCAATACTCAAGCCTCAAGCCTCAAGCTTTGATCGCCTCATAAGGTATTAGGATAGGCAAGGAGTGAGCAGTGAGGATTGAGAGTGTACTAAGCGCTGAGCACGAGGTGGCCAGCGCGCCGAGCCAGCAGAATTATGTGCTGGGATTATGGTTGGAGCGAGCTGCTGGGACAGAACATGTGATGCGCACACCAGATGTGAGATTCGTGGTGATTCCTGTCGCCGCGAAGGGGGTAGTCTCACGTTCGTGATTTCTGGGCAAGAGGCAGAATGCAGTGCCAACCTGCTTGCCGAAGCGAACGGGGTGGACTTTCGTGGCGCGTGGCGGCCACAGATGCAGGTTGAAGCACTACTGCAGCGGGCGCTTCCGCAACCATTGTCTTGGGCCGCCTCCGCGCCTCCCGCCTCGGAAGCAAGCAGTAGTGGTGGTGGTGGCAAAGGCTGCGCGCAGAACCTTTTTTGGATTATGGTGTCCAAAAGCAGTACCATCGATTGCCCCCCGTCGACCCCAGTAACGACATGGCCCTCGTCGTCCCGCATAGCACCCGCCTCCCGTGTTCCAGCGGCGTACGTCCATTATTGTTGTACTACCGACTGTCCTAACCCTTTACTTGTGACTCGAGCAGCAAGGCATAGCTCTCGGCTCCAAGCTCAGCTCTTGGAGCTTGCTTCCGTGAAGCAGCATCAGCAATTCGATGCCATGTTGTGATGAAAGCTATATAACCCGGCTGGATCCTGCTCACTTTATCCATTCTCTTCTCTTTCCTCACCCACTCACACTTCTTCTACATCTACACACTTTCTTACCTACCCCCCCAACCACTTCCCAACCTACTTTCACTATGAAGTTCACTGCTGCCATCTTCGCTGCCTCCGCCCTCGTCGCCGGTGTCACTGTGAGTCGCACATCACTTCAACAGATTTGCTCGCGGTTACTGATCCATCATCTCTTCCCTCACAGGCTGACTACGCCACCGTCAAGACCGATGTTCTCCGCATCCAGACCGACGTCGCCAAGCTCTATCAGGCCCTGAAGTCCACCACCGGCACCAGCTACAGCGAGGCTCTTGCCATTGACTCGGCTTCCAAGACTCTCGTCAAGGACATCAACACCGCCAACACTGACGCTAAGGCCGTCTCCTCGGTCACCACCACCCAGGCCCAGGCTCTCATCTCCATCCTGTCCAAGACCTACGTCAACGTCACCGGCTCTGCCCAGCGCCTCATCGCCTTGAAGCCCGCCTTCACCAAGCTCGGCGTTGCAGGCATCGCCAAGACTGACATCAACAACGTTGCCACTGCCACCAAGACCTTCGGTGCCACCCTCGTCTCCAAGGCCCCCTCCGCCTCCAAGTCGTCGGCTTCGTCCCTCGCTGCCAAGTACAACAAGGCTCTCGCCTCTGCTGTCGCTGCCTACGCTTAAACGACCGCTGCGCGTTCGTGAAGCATTGTATCCATTACTTATTTAACTCAATTGGAACTTCCCGCATCATCCCTCCTAACCATCATCCCTTCGCCTGATTTCTGATTCGTGTCTTGAGTCGCTTCGTTCGTGGCCCATGCTTGCACCTTGAACCTCGGTGCATTCTCAACAACCTCTTGATCCTCGAATGTCTTGATCCTTGAACTTGTTGTTTGCTAGCGAATGTCACATGTCAAAACCTCATTTCATTCCATGCCAGCACTCAGCGCTCAGCAGCCTCTTGTTTTCCTTCGCCGTGCGCGTCCGTAGGCGACCGTTTCCTTCACATCGACACCAGAACAGAGCAGTTGCAAGTTTCTTTTGAGATTTTGGAGGGGGATTCGAGGGGGAGGGTGTTGTACGAGTATGTATGGTTGGTGTAAGATGCTACAGAAAGTTGCGAAGCGGAGCAGATTGTTTGTTCTTTTCCTCCACCTCCTCCTCCTCCTCCTCCTCCTCCCTTCCCTCTCCCGTCTTTCACCTCCACCTTCGTTCTCCTTTCCCCTATCCTCTTCTCCACTCCTTCACGCCGCACGAGGTACCGCCTTCCGCTGCACCTTTTTTTTCGACCCTCCCGGCGTAACAGGCGTCGTCGGCACCGACGAGTCTGCTGCTGGAGGCGACTGTGGCCCATCTGACGTTATCGCGAGAGCCGCCGCCGCTGCCGCTGTTGCAGCGCGTCCCTTTGCACGAGGTGGTCGAGCTCGGGGCGGTCTAGACGGTGGAACGACCGCAGCGGCTGCCGGTGCTGTGCCTTCCAGACCATCAGTCAGAGCAACGGTCGACTCGGAAGCAGGAGATGGAGTACTTTGCGTTTGACTCAGTGAGCTAGCTGTGGAAGCTGTGCTCGATCGCCTGCTAGCATCTGGTGATGATGCACTGGCCGGACCTTCGGCAGTCAACCCTGCTGCGGGGACAGGCGCAGGAGGGGTAGGGGCGGGTCCCTTCCTATTCCTGCTCCGAGCAGGGCGGGCGAGATTTGGGCTCAGACCTGCTCCTGCTCCTGCTCCTGCTCCTCCTCCTGCCGCAGCTGCGGCGTCGGCAGGTGTAACCGGCGTAAGACTCTCCGCTTCGTCACCAGCACGAGTGCCATTGAGCGATGGCGACGCTGCTGACCGTGAGAAGTTCGTCTGGGCTGGAGTTGGAGTGCCCTCCCCGACATCTGTCACAGTGATCCGATCTGGAGATACTTCCGTCGAAGCCGGCCGAGAGGACGAGATGCTCTTCGAGCTCGATGAGGGACTGCCGGGGATGCGAGGAGACCCGAGTAGTTGTGGAGCTTCTACTTCAAGTCCTGCCATGGCTGGTGCTTCGTCCTCTGCAGAGACAGCACCGTCAGACACACTCTGCGACGGTTCAACCAACTTGAGTGGTTCAGCATCTTCTATCTTGACCTCCGCCATCTGAACCTCGTCCCCTTCTCCTTCTTCCTGATCCTCCCCCTTCTGCTCAGCACCCTCTCCCATTTCCATGTCATCCGCAGAAAGCATCGCGTCCCCTTCTGATATCGCGCTCGCAAAGCTGGAGGCACTGGTCATCGAAGGAGCGGGCGATTCCGATCGAGCAAGCCCAAGAGCATCCATGAGCCGATTGTGGGTAAAAGTACCGTTTGGCGGCTGGGAGTCCTCCTCCTCCTCAGCTTCAACACCAGCTGACGACGATGTCACAGGTTCATTCGCACTTTTGCCGGCCAAAGGTGTCTTGGACCCGTGCTCACCCGCCACATGATCCGCGTCTGAGCGAACAGGGCTGGCTTCATTGTCTGACCTTGAAACCTCCTTCTCCGTCCCCGCCGCCGCCGCCTCCTCCTCCTCCTTTACCTCAAGCACTTCCCCAACATCTGCCTTCGACACTGCTGTCTCCTCAGCAGCTTCTGACACATCCTCAAGGGACTGGGAGAACGATACGAAGCTCTGGGCCGTGACGGATGTGGGGAGCTCCTCCTTTTCCTCATCCTTGTTCTCTGCCACAGGTCCTGCAAGAGGCTTCTCCAACACTTTCTCCTCCTCCAGCTCGACCTCCTCTGTAACCTCCTTCTCCTCATCCTTCTCCGCATCCTTCTCCTCTTCCTTCTCCTCCTCCTTCTCCTCCTCCTTCTTCTCCTCCTTCTCCTCCTCCTCCTTCCCCCCAACACCCAATTCCTTCGCCTGAGATCCGGAAGCCAGAAGGACAGTAGGACTGCTCGCCCGCCAAGCCCCATCGTCTTCCAAAGACTCCGACTCGTCCTGCACCACCGAATCCGCACGAGGGCTGCCGACATCCTCCGCCGACTCCGTAGTAGCGACAGCAACGACCTCTACCAGATCATGCTGACTGTCCCCCTCCCCCTGCAAAACCACCTCCGACAATCCAGCTTCCTCCTCCTCCTCATCCAGGCCATCGTCCCGTGCTTCCGAGACCTGCTGCGTGGCCTCACTCAGCTCGTCGCCCAGCGACCTCATGGGTCCTGCATCATGCGATACAGAGGAACGCGTACTACTGGAGGGAAGCACAGGTTCATCGTCGCTGCCGCTTTGGCGCCGGACTTCGGCTTGCCTGATGACGGGAGTTCCGACCTTCTCGCCATCTTCTTCGTCTTCAGAAGGACGGCGTCGAGCAAGAATGGGAGAGCTTGCCAGGGCTACTTCTGGAGCGAATGTAGGTGGAGACGTGGTGACGGTTGGGATGTTTGCAATCACGTTCTCCTTGGTTTGAATCGACGAGTGATCGGCATCATCCAGAACGATAGTCTCATCCGCTTCTCTGATCACGATGCTCCCGGCATCACTTTCTCCGTAGCTCGATGCACTCGAAGCCGCATACTCAGAATTTGAGCTGGGTCCAGTCTTCAAGTTCTTCGTCTTCGAGGAAGGAGAGCCTTCGGTGATAGAGATGTCCGATGCAGATTGTGGCTGTGCGTTTCCGACTAGTGGTGTCGTGTCACCATCAGCGCGCTCTTCAGCAAGACCGTTCGGACGGGAGAGACTGCTGAGCAGTAAACTGAAACGGTCCTGAGTTCCCCGACTTTTCCGCCTCTCGTTGATCTCCGGCGTGCTGGATCCCGACCTGACGACGCTGTCCTGATCCGCCTCCGGCTCGGAATCCTGGTACATGTCTGCTGGGATGAGATCCTCCTTGGTGCTCTCGCTCTCACTCTCCGTGTTGTTTCCGCTGGCTGAGATTTCGCCTTCGGCCCTACGGGCGTCGAGGTTGATCTGACGAGAGGGAAGCTCGTATGCGCCGCTGTCGTATCCGAAGCGAGTATCCGGTGTCATCGGCGTCATCGGCGTGCTGAATGCATCAGGGTCACCTTTGGGCGAATGAGAGGGCGATGGGATGACAGAGTCTGCGGGGGACTCAGGGACCAGTTTGCTGGCAATAGACGAGGATGTTGCAGACGAGACCATGACGGCGGGAACTCCGTACGAAGCGAATTTAGAAGGTGTGAGAGTGGGAGCATCAGAGGGTCGATCCTTGACCGCTGAGACGCCGTCATCTTGGTTGGTGTTGACGACGCTTCGAGAAGCTGGATCTGAGAAGTAGTCGTTAGGTGGTGCCGTGTCATCGTCGATAGGGATCGGAGGCAGTTCGACCGGCGAGGCGAGTATGTTTTTGCTGGTAGCCGGTCCCTTTTCTATAGGCAGCGGGGATTCCTCCCCATCTTCTGGGAAGGCAGGAAGGGTGTTCTTCTCCCTTGGACTCGGCATTTCGGAGCGGGGCGATGACTGTGCTGATAAGCGCCCGGAAAGACGACCGAAGACGGAGGGATGCCGTGGAGGAGGAGGCATAGAGCGAACGCGCTGTCTCTCCTCCGCCTCTAACCGGAGATCATCCTCGTCCTGAACGCCCGCAGCCTCGAGCGCTTCGAGCTCAGCTGGGGTGGGAGGCAGACGCAGACGCTCTCCTTCCTCGATGATGATCTCCTCCTGTTCAGCCAGCTTTTTGGCGACTTCGGATTGAGGAATGACGACGACGGGTTCAGCGCGGGTCCGGGAGCCGAAGCCGCTGAAGGGTGAGTTGGAGTTGGAGGACGACGACAAAGGGCGACCATTATTGCTGGTGATGCCCGCACGGAAGGGGGAGGTTGTGGTGGTGGCCCAAGAGCCGAGAGATGTTCCCCAGTCTCGCCAGGATGTCCGACGCTGGCCTGGAGTTGGGTGGGCTCCTCCTCCTCCTCCTTCGCCAGCCTCTGCTGCGGCTACCCGATCTGGCGGAGAGGACGGGATGCGAGGCGAGCCCAGCGGAGTCATCGGAGTGGTACTCGTCGCCGCCGCCATTCGAGAGTAGATCTTGATGCCTTCCGTGACGATGCTGTGTCCGTAGTAGTTGATGGTAAGAAGGAAGGAATGGCATTCATTCAACTTCCTCCTCATCTCGCTGCCTTCCTTCTCGCCTCGGAAGTCCTCCCCTCCACATTCCCTTCCGCGCCAAACATCATCGCATCGTCACCCAGAGCAAGCATCAACTCATCGCTCATACCCCCAGCCCGCGCTTGTTGCGAAAGAGAGATAAGAAATGCCCTACTTCGCCCTCTCCATCAAGGCCCAGTGCGAGAACGTGACCGGCCTCGAGCCAGCAGACGACGAGTTCGCAGTCATCTGCCGCGTCAAATGCACGTCCTGCCATGAGGAACACCCCAACATAGTGGGAATGCAATACGGCGAGGAGAAGGAGCTCACCAAGAGCAGGGGGACAGCACACATCGTTATGTCCTGTGGATTCTGTCGGAGTCAGATGAGCGCCAGTGAGTCCAAGTCAATCCAAAGGAAAAGAAAGAGGTTCTGACCCGCTCGTCCGACACCCCTTTGACTGTACTGATTCCCATCTCTCTTATGCTTTCGCTCTCCCCCCCCCCCCCTGGCCCTCACTCGCAGAGTTCGACGAACCCACGACCAAGGCTCCCCTATTCCGTCCATATGCGCCCCCGGAAACCTCAGGAGCCAACTTCCAAGTGCTCTGCATCGCCGATTGTCGCGGAATGGAAATGGTCTCTTTCGAACCTAGGGTGAGATTGCCTCCCCATCCCATCCCCATCCCTCCTCGCTTCCAGGGTACGGACTATGACCGCTGACTCTGTTCGACGTTTGACTGGGGTCTTATCGCCTAGGGGACATGGAAGTGCCGCTCGACTGCTTCCAAGACCGAATTCACAGAAGTCACCTTCGAAGACGGCGAGTGGACAGATTACGACGAGAAGGTGAGCCGTTCTCCAGGCTGATGCCTTTCCGCCTCACATGTGACCACTTACTCAACATCTTTCCCTTTCTCTTTCGGAACAGGGAGATGTGCCAGTCTCTATCATGGAGTTCGAGAGCAAGTGGGATCGAAAATAAAAGGTAGCCCGAGAAATCGGACTCACTACCTGCAATCAATCGAATCACAGTCTCCGGTACATACACCTTTTACGAGCCTGAACGCCTGAACGGTCGAGGATGGATGGCTGGCGAAGATTCAAGGAGTGCCTTTCACGCACGGACTCGGTCCGCCATGGCCACCTCCCGAAGAATCGCTAAGACGCCTCTCGCGTCTCATTTTGAAAAGGACGAGCGCACGGACAAAGAAAGGGAGAGGGATGATGATGATGATGTTTGAAAATGATGACAAGAACCAAGATAAGCAAAGAGGGGAGCGAACAAAAAAAAAAGGAGGAAGTAGAGAGAGAGAAGGAAAGCTATGTCTGAGGAGGAGCAAGATTTGAGAGGGAGATGCGATATATGAAAGAGGAAAAAAGGGAGGAGAAGGGAAATATGCGCGAGCTTCTTTTGGAAGAGAGAAGAAGTGAAAAGGGAAATATCAGATGTAAATGCAGAGGAGAACGACCGAGAGAGAGAGAGAGAGAAGGGGAAAAAAAATATGCAGCGCTTTGAGAGTGGGGAAGGCGAGAGGGGCCAGAGAGGCCGAAGAAGGGAAGGCCATTGGTTAGGACGGCGTACATAGGAGGGGCCAGGTATTCGACGGTTGAGCCGAGGGATGGAAGATAGAGGCCAATCGAGACTGTGAAAGCTTGGGAATCCTCCTTGATCTGCGTCGTCCGCCGGGGTCCGACTTGTCATACGATGAACGAGGCTGGGGAGAGAGAGATCTAGCCAAGGGGACCGGTTCACCCACAGCAACAGGCTCTCTTGAGATTCCTGTGGTGTGCAAGACAAGCAGAGCAGAACCGGATTAAAAACTCAATTGAGG
>RDSH01000140.1:0-55233 GCA_009428295.1 Tilletia walkeri
TCCATGCTTCGAGGTGTCCAAGAGTCGCCGGCTTTGGGTTGGACGTCCGCGTCATGTCGAGTCGAAGGCCGACTCCGCAAAGGTGATCGCATGCCTTGTCCGACAGTCACGGAGTTGCTCTTGGGTCTTGTCCTGAATGCAGCTGGTCGATGATCTTCCAGGTCTGAGAGCTAGAAAGGGAAAGAGGGAGGATCGATGTCAGTCAGGGTTGTCTGGCTAAGAGAAGAGAGAGAGAGAGAGGGAAAGGGGATGTGCTCACCTGTTCAGAGTGTTTGACCCGGCCGGAACAAAGAGCGTGGGTAGACTTGAGGTTGTCGAAGGCCGACGCCATGGAGCCATGCTTTTCTTGTGGGTATGAGTGTGGTACAAGGAGGCTTGAGGCGATATGGTGTTGGTGTTGGTTGGCCTTGACGGGAGGAGGAGCTTGAGGTACGTGGGTGTGTACGATTGGTGATGCTCGATGGTGTGGGAGTAGGTACCTGATGGATGTAGGTGGACGGGTACGGTGGGTGTGCATGTGTATGCGTGTATGTGTGATGAGTCGTGATGTAGTAGTGTGTATGTGAGGGTGGGAGCAGCTTGTGAGGTGGCGAGTGTTGGTGTGGATATGTGAGGTGTTGGAGTAGCTGTGTGTGGTTGTGGGACTGAAGCAGAGAGTTGCTTGGGTGACGGAAGAAAGGATGGGAGGGTCGAAGGTGGATTTGGGGCCTTGTTATATACCTTCGACCCCCCTTCCAAAAGCCTTGCTTCGTCGAGGGAAGAAGTATTGATCTTGCTGCGTTGCTGTCATACGATAACGATGGCCAGCGCCGTTGGAAGCGCAGCAGCGAGTAAGGTGCGGATCTTGCTGTCCAGCTTGTCGGACCTGTCCCGCTGCGTGTTCGAGCCTTGCTGTCATGTTTGGCCCGAACCCACGGCCTCGAATCGCGACGCTGGTAGGATGCTGCTGAAGGACGTCGTCTCGAGATGCAGGACGTCTCCAGTGCTTGCCTGCTGGCGATGTCCAAATCGAGGCCGAGCACCGTTAGTCGTTGGAAGCGCAGACGCAGTGGAGAAGGTCTGGAAGGTTTTTGCTGGGAGGAGAAGAGCAGAGCAGAGAGGATCGGAATGAAAGGTCAGCATGTTGTGCTGGCTGAGCACGCTGTATGCATGCCATTGACTGGGTAGCACTCACCAAGGGGATTCGCCTCCTTGTCTCTGGCATTGCAGAGCGGCTCACAGCGAGGAAGGCATTGCCAGCGATGTCCTCGAAGCTCGCGCGAGTCTTGGCGTAGAAGCAGGGTCGAGCTGGAGTGGACCGCTATGAGGTCAGTAAGCTCGTCTCCGTATCCTCCAAGCGCTCAACGCCCAATCCTTGACAGCACTCACAATTGGGATTCGGTTGATTCCTAGGCGTGCTCTATGTGAGCCGAGGTATGTCGAGACTCGAGGGATTACTCCTTGCCCGCTGTCAAGGGGGGAACGGCAGGGCCTCGATCTTGGATCTATGTGTTGTCGAGCTGGCGTGTGCTTCTGGATTCTGGATGAAATGCGGATCGGATGGCAGACGCGTCTTCCGTTGAGCCAGTGAGGAGGAACGCGTGCTGACGCGCTGGTGGACGCGTGGTTGATGGTTTGAAGACGTGACGCGCGTGCTGCTGCCTGCTGGCGACCTCCTGGAAAAAGTCGGCGGTCCATTCCTCAAAACACTCCACTTCACTCCATTCCTTCTACACTGCCAACGACGATACCAAATACCAGCAGGCGCCTCGAGGAAGCCTCCCGCCCGCGACTTCTGTGAATGATGGAGGAAATCGAAGCATGTGGAAGGAGCAAGTAAGAGAGAACGTCAGATAATTGAGAAGGAGTCTAGTGCAGACAGCGCAGCAGACAGAAGCGTAGACGATCGAGCCTTGGACTGCCTGCCATGCCGCACACAGGCATTGTTGTGAGGGCCAGCAATAAGCTAGCGACCACGCTCGCTATACTCTCAGGGTGGCCTACTTCCATTCCCTCCCCTACATTCTTCCATCAGGCGGGCTCCCAACCGGCCAGGCGCCGCGAGGTTTATCGACCACAATCGAAAAGAAGCCGAACCATTTCCGATTGCATCTGTCTGTAAGACGGCGAGATGTCTCGAGCGGGGGAGAAAGGGAGGGAAAAAGAAAATAAAGAAGTAGAGAAAAGGACAGATCTGGGGCCCTCGCTCCGTGTGCGAAGGCGGAATCGGCCAAGGGGAAAGGGGGGATAGACGAGACTGGAAAAGGAAAGGAGTGTCTGATGAGGATCGCCAGGTCAAAGTCCTAAGGAAAGAAGCATCGAGCAGAGCTGGGAAAAGGGGAGAGAAGATAGGGAAGCGAGACAGAGAGGAGAGCCCGAGATCGCAGAGATGGAGTAATGAAAGGACGCGGGGGCCGGAAAATCCGTGAGCGATATTTTGTAGGAAAGTCTTGTAAAGAATGTGTGGCGCCCTTCCTTCGGAAAGAGGGCCTGTGTTGATGTTGTTGTTGGGCATCGGGAGTTGTGTGGTTGAACCCAGACTTGGGGCAGAACAGCACGACGCGGAAAAAAGTGATGGTCCAGCCCAGACGGCAAAAGCTGAGGAGGCACGGAAGTTATGATCCGTCAGGAACTCTGAGTGAGAGAGAGAAAAAACCGAAATAGGAAGGTGGGAAGTCGAAAAGGAGAAGTCGGCCGATCGGAATGGCACAGCCTAAGACTGAGCAGCGACACCGTCCTCACCGTCCGGAACACCGACGTGCATCCGATCGAGCAAAGCCGCAACGTCGTGAGGGCCCGAACTGCCGTTTGCGTATCCGTTGCCGTTGGCACCGCCGGCTAGGCTGTTGTGACCCAGGCTGCTGGCTCCGTCCGTAGCGGTGTCCTCGAGCTTGCGACTGAATCGTCGGCTCGTGCTGCGCTTCAAGGTCCCATTGGGACCAGTACCACCAGCAGCTGCGCCGTTCGTTGCGTTAAGCGCTTCTCTGAAGTCATCGACACCAACTTGGCGGTCGCCAGGTCCATCGTTGCCCAGCGAACCGTCGGCAGTGTGGCTGGCGTGGAGCTTCCTGTGGGGGCTGGTCAGCGAGCTGATGCTAGCCCGACGCTCCATGCGAGTGGGCTTGCGTTGACCGGGAGCAGACGCGTTGAATGCTATATAGTGAAGTGGAAAGAGTCAGCAAAATACATCACCAATCCCGTTACTTCCCAGATGAAAAGGTCGCACTCACAGTCAGACACAGCGCCGGCAACGTTCCAGTCACGGCCGAACCATGCCGCAAGAGACTTCTCGTCAGCCTGGGCCGCGTTCTGGAGCTTGGTGCTCTTGGAGAGATCCGCAGCGACACTGCTGATGTTGACAAATGAAGATGACCGCACGTTCTCCGTGAACCCGCCAGTGGAGAAGCCAGCAGGGACCTTAGGAGCTGTGAAAACAGCAGATGCCTCTGGAACGGCGGCAAGTGCCGAGGTGGGATACTGTGGAAGGGACATTGAATTCAGTAACAGGCCATGTCAAGGAGGCGCAACGAACAACGCGACCAAGTCAGAAACTCACTGTCTTGGCCAGAGCCTCCAGGCTCGAAACATCCCACGTCTTAGCAAGCTTGGCGAATGCCCGAGCAAGGACAGTGCGAGCCGCACCCTTGCGAGTAGGCTCCAGTCGTGAGTTGACGTTACGGTCCAAAGCGGCAAGCATGGGTACAAGTGCCAAAGTAGCGGGCACAGGAACACCGTCGATCAAAGCCTCGATGATGTCCGCAACCGCAGCGTAGTCGGTGGGCAAGGCCGCTGCGTCCGGGTTCGCCTGCAGACCGCGCGACTCATCCGTGTTGGTCGAGTCGACGGCAACAAGACCTTCGAGCGGGCTGTCACGAATCTGGGTGGGAACGAAGAGAGCCTTGGCGAGCAACAGAGTGTAGACACCTGCCGCGAAACTGTGTGCGAGGCTGAGTGCGTCTGGATCACGCGAAGCACCGGCCTCGTTGGCACCAGCAAAGAGCGCGCCGGCACCAGTTACAGAAGGCTCAATCTCTTCCGTGACAAATGTCAACAGAGTCTGCTCAAACGTCAATCGGAGAGCCGGGTTGGGGAAAGCGAGCAAGGCAGCTGTCTGGTGGAAGACACCGGGGGAGATGCGGTTTCGGCTCGTAGCGCGGCCGAGGGTGCTGGCGCGCTTGGATGCTGAGACGGGACTGATGCCCTGCTGTTGCTGCTTGTTGGCAGCCTTTATGACACCGATAAGGCAGGTGAGCAAGGCACGCATTGACTCGTCACGCTCGACCGGAGTGGTCGCCTTGGCAGGCTTGCGGGCGATGAGGCGAGCAGGGGGTGAAGCTGCGTCACCGTTACCGTTGGCAGACGCGGGCACCTGCAGAGCAACGAGACGCGCGCAGATCTCCTCAGCGATGTCCTGAATCTGGTCGGCGTAGTAGACGTGGGCGCCTAGACTGCTGACGCTGTCCACGAGCGGTGCCAAGAGTGGGTCCTTGGTGTTGTAGTGGACGCGACGAACGATGAGACCGAGCAAGTTGTTCACTGTCTCGGCCGTGTTGAGACCAATGAGACTGTCGCTAGAGGTCAAAATGGAGGTGATCATGGCGATGAGGGTGCGGTGCTGAGTGGATTGCTCTCCGTCGCAGTTCTCGACAAGGTGCTCGACGAGGTGGGTGAGGACGACGAAGCGGTATTGCAGAGCAGACCAGTTGGAGAGCGACGAGCTGAGCCAGGCGGCCCACTCAACCTTGTCCCAGTATGAGCCTGAGGTGCGAAGATTCGAGCCGGACTTGCGGCCATCGAGCCATGCGAGGGTTATCTCGACAGCAGTGAGTGCGCTCGAGGAGTCACCGTGGGCCATAACGTTGCGCAGCGTGGACATGGCAGCCGACGCGATGTCCTCGGTGGTGGGACCCTTTTCTCCATCGACGTGGCCGGAGAGCGAAGGAGCGCGTCGGTTTTGGATTGGTTGTCTCTTCTGGCTGATGAATTCGGAGTATTGAGGCGAACCGCCGCTGCCGACCTTTGCAGATTCGGACTGAAGGAAGGGAAGGCTGATGCTGGGGCTGGGAAGAATGGAAGCGAGGAGGGCGGGGATGATTTGGCGGGCCTGTTCAGAGTGAGTCTTGCCGAAGAAGACGTCTGAGCTGACAGCACCGGAGAGTGCACCAATAGCTATGAGTCGAATTCTGGAGTAAGAAAACAGAAGATGAGCAGCGGGTCAGTCTAATACTCTGAAGCAACGACAGAAGGGGATCGTGCGAACGTACCGGTTTGTGTCTTCTGAGTCACCGTCCCGCTCCTCGCACATGGCAGCAAAGGCACCAACGAGCTCAAGGTAGGTCTTGCCGACGTTAGCATCGACGCTAGATCCTGACGCCGGAGCGAAGGTAGCCAATGCGTAGAAGGTGGAAGCCGTCCGCGCCGAGATCTCTATGTCGCGCTTCGTGTTTCCGCCGGGGTTGTGGGTGGAGGCGTCGAGAGCGATGGAGATGATCGACTGGGCGTGAGGGTTGAAGTAGTTGAGCTCGCGCTTGCATTCGGCGATGAGGTTCTTTGTGATGGCAAGGGTGAGCATGAGGCCACTAAAGGAGCCGAAAAAAGGGAAGGAGAAAGGACAGGGGTGAGCAAAATTTGACAGCGTGTATGCAGGGATGAAAGCAATCGATACGTACGCCTTTGCCTTGTCACGGTTAGGACCATTGGCTGACTTGAATGCCTTCGCCTCGAGGGTGGCTCGCTGAACCAGGAGATCTCCGACAATAGTGAGCTGTGTGGGCGCGTTGCTAGCAAAGTAGGCAAGTCGGCTGAGCTCGTTCCCGCTGGGTCGGTACTCGGGCGCGGTGGTAGCGATGGTCTTGGGTGGTGGGTAGCATGAGTTGAGGAGCTTCTTGGGGTCCTTGATAGCTTTTGCTTTTGGGATGCACATGTCGGGCGATGAGTGTAGAGGGGGAGAAGGGGTATTGAGGGGGTATGAGTGGGCAGAGAGTAGATGTAGTAGGTGAATGTATGCGGGATCTGAGGAACGTGTTCGGCTTTTTTGGGAAGATCTTCTCGGGCGCTGGTTCGAACTGGGGAAGGGACTTGTGTCGGGGGCGCGCGCAGGGTGAAGCTTGGCTCAGATTATTCTCGTCGGCGGCAGCGTCGTCGTCGTCGAGGAGGAAGGGGAGGAGGTCAAGCGGTGGGGAAAGCAGAGGGACACGGTCTGCAGAACCAGGAAGGAAAGGGTGGGGGCCGGGGGGTCTTGAAATTGGTTGCGGAGTGAGGCAGGTGAGGCTCTTTCGCGTGGAAGCAATCCACAACAACACCGACCTTCCACTTTTCCAGACTGGAGTCTGGAGAGAGTGCGGGGGAAGCCAATTTATAGTTGCAGATCGATCACCCGGGATGGAACAGGGATCACCCATGCTTCAGGTTGGAAAAATGGCAAGTGCTTGTGCAAAGAATCTACTGGTACAAGGATCATGGAAAAGGGGAAATGTTTCTTGATATGGGAAGTGAGAAGTCATCTCCTCGATGACGAGGCCGCCGGTGCACTCCCTCCCGCCCTCGCCTCTTCCAGCCGCTGCATCACGCTCTCCATATCCACCTTGGGCTCTTCGAACCGTTCGAATTCTTCGCCTTCTAGGTTCTTGGTGTATGCCGCCTGGATGCTCTCGAAGAGCTCCTCGAGTCGCACAAGTGCTTGCTGAAGAGCTGAGACCGCATTTGCTTTGTCTGTAGGCATGTCGAATTAAGGGCATTCCGAAGAAGAGGTAGAAAAGGTCAGCTCAAATATCGGATCAAAGCATGGGGTGGGGAACTCTGTCGAGGGCAACGTCTTCTGCCGAGAACGATGTCGAATGCGGCGCGGGGCTCAGTAGGAACAATTGTTGTTAAAAATATTCGACATCCCCTCCTGCCAAAAATTGCGTATGGTAGGCGTTGGAGAGTCGCGATCCCTTTTTCTCTTCTTGGCCAGCGTGCGTGCATCCATCGTTCGGGGTTGGAAAGGGGGACGCATTGCACTCACCGTACATTTGGACCCGAATGTGACACTTCAGCTCGGATGGATGGGGTAAGCTGTGAGGGAGAGGACGCATTTATTTGAAGTCAGCATAAGGACGGAATGTCTGGAAGAGCCTGGGTCATAAACTCACCTGTATCCACAGAATTCTACTAGAGGACTGTGAGCAGCCAGAGCGAAGACGACGAAGTGACCGCGATCAGTAATCTTTTTCGCCTCAGCACACCGCATACAGCGAGCAACATGGCCAACACCAACGACAAGGCCTGTAGCGCGAGGTCAATCCTCAGAAACGAAGAATTCCTGTGATTTATACCTCCATCACGAGTGATCCCAATGAATTGAGGCTCGTATCAGGGCAAATCGTGTATGTGATATCTTCTTCGGAAGCCTGCGCGCGCGAGGTACGCCGTGTGGTCCAGCCATGATTGCGAGCGACGAAAAAGGGAAACGTGGTACTCACTCCTTCATGAGCATGTACCGCAGCGAGTTTCCTAGTGTGTGATCCTCATCTGCGAGGCAGAAGGTGGCTGCGGACAGGTCTTCTGCGTATCCAGGCAGCTGTCGGGGTCAATTGAGGTTGGGCGAGTGTCAGAATTTGCGAGGGCTGGCCAGCTGACAAGGGACACAACCCAACTCACCAGGGTGACCTTGCCGCCGAGGGCCTGCACCCAGTCGATCGCGCCGCTATCTGTCATCGCCATCTTGGGCCAACTTCTCCTTCTAGATGTCTAGAAAAAGTCGAGTGAACCGTGCAAAGGTTGGGAAGCTGGAAGAAAGATGAACCACAACCGCCCGAGAAGGAAGGAGAAGGTGAAAAGAAAAAAAGGTGAGGATGGGCAAACCTCGCAACACTGTGTCTCTCGATCTTGTTTTTGTGAGATCCGTGCACACGTCATTGCGCGCCTGCCGAGTGTAGCGCCCAAAGTTTGGGATGGGTGGTCCTCCTCGTCTCTCCCTTTCTCTCTCTCTTCCTCCTTCTCGCCCTCATCAACGCCTCCGTTCTTCTCATCTGTCTTCCTTACTGTGACGCTCTTCTTGGCTGCCACACCCCCGCAAGCGCTCACTCTCACCTACACCCCCATCAGCACCGAGTTGCGCTGCAATCCTCAACACTAGTCTACATATCTGTGAGTGGTGTGTCCCGTGCACGTTCGATAAGCAGATCGATCGTGCCCAGCTCTGCACATTTATCACTCTGGACTGCGCGTTGACTCTAAGTCTCCACCCACTAGACCTCAAAGAATAACATCAAATGTTCACCCGCACCGCCCTCTCCCGCGCTCTGCCCCGAGCGGCAGCAGCAAACCCAACAACCACAACGTCCCGCAGCCTGACCCGTCTCGCCGCGTCCGCGTCCGTGACCAGCCCAGGGTCTTACATCGCGAAGGCGCACCTCTCCACCTCCACATCCACCGGCGGCGCCATCAAGGCCGCTGCTAGTTCTATCGCTAATGCGGTCAGCGGTGCGGTGGACGGGGCAACTTCTGCGGTAACTGAGTTCGACCCGCATGCAGTCACGGCTATGGACAAGCAGGAGCCCCCAGCACCTGGTGCGGACTTCAACGTAGTCATCGTCGGCGCGTGAGTTATTTTACGTTCGAAATGTTAGCTCAGCTGTCGATGTCATCATGCTGATGTCCCTCCTTCCTTACCTGCGCGCGCGCGATCCATATATGCGCTGCGTAGTGGAAACATCAACGTGAGTTTTGCCGATCTTGACAGCTCCATCGCATTGAAGCTTCATCTGACTATAAACCCCTTCCCTCTGACAGTTCGGTAAGATCATATAAAGGAATCGGGCACGCCGCAATGTGGTGCGCTGAGAAGAAGTAGCGAGCCCACCTCTTAACCTGACACCCTTTGTTTCCAACGCAGGCTCGGACGAAGGCCCATGGAACCACAGTTTCCGTCTCGAGCAGTGAGCAATCAATGGTTTCTAGCACACAGGCGCGTCACATTTTCAATTCCATCTCACTCTGCCCAATTTCCCCTTCCTTCTCTCAACAGCAAACTCGGTCCTCGTCTCAAAGTCGTGGCTCTTATCGACCCTTCGGCCGCTCGAGCCAACAGCGTTCTCTCTGTCAAGCGCAACTCCTTCGTACTGAGCGCATACAAGGATACCATCGTTTACCCCAACATCGAGGCATACGTACAGAACATGGACCCTGCCAAGAAGCCCCAGTACGTTTTCCTCTCTTGAATTGCCTACGCCTCCGTACTGAACGTGCCCTGTCCTCTTTTCTAGCGCCATCTGGGTCGGCTCTCCACCCGCCTTCCGCGGTCAAGAGCGCGAGGGTCGTGATTTGGAGAAGAAGCTGATCGAGTACTTCCCCGAGGTCGGCTTCTTCATCGAGAAGCCTGTCAGTACCGGACCAGTTGAGGAGGCCTTCTCCATCTCGGACAGGCTCAAGAAGGCGAACGCGCCTGTGTCGGTCGGATACATGCTTCGATACTTGAAGGTTGTGCAGAAGATGAAGTGAGTCATTCGCCTGCGCGATCTGGGAGCCGCTTAAATGCCGTTTTGGTGTGCTCGAGCTAACGTACCTCTGTGGTCTTGCACTTGATCAGGCAGATATTGGAGGAGAACAACCTGAAGGTCATGGCTACTAACGCGCGTTACATTATGGCATAGTAGGTAGAACGCGACGCGTCTTTCGACCCACTGTGATGCTGACCGAACTTCTGGGCCTGATCCGCAGCGAACACACTGCAAAGCTCGACTGGTGGGACAAGAGCCAGACCTGCGGACGTGAGTAGCTGGGGACGATGACGACGTTTCCTTACCTTTTCAGGCATGTAGCTGACTTTTGTATTCACCACGACGCATTTCGCAGCCATCGTTGAGCAAGCTACCCACTTCTGTACGTGTTCTGCCGACTGAAGATCTTTCATCCCAGGTTCTCCGACTGATAATACTCTATATACACACAACAGGCGACTTGTCGCGTTACTTTGGTGGTGAAGTCGACCTTTCGACCGTGATGGCGCACTCGCTCGAGCACTTTGAGCCAGCAGGCAAGCTCTCGAAGATCCCCGTCGATGAGAACAAGATTGCACCCGAGCAGCGTATCCCGCGCGTGACCTGTGCGACGTGGAAGTACGAGAGTGGTGCGGTGGGCAGCTTGACGCACGCGGTTGCATTGCAAGGGTTCAACTACTCGACTGAGTTGGATGTGTATGCGGATGGGTACCAGCTCCGACTTGTGGACCCTTACAATGCGCCTGTGTTGTACTTCCGACGACCTGGTGATGACCACGAGGAGGTCGTACGATACTCGAACGACGACCCTTTCTTCTCTGAGGTGGTGAGTTTTCTGTCTGGGATGAGGGAGGAACCTGTGATGCATTCTGATGTGCTGACCATGTCCAACCCCTCTTACCCAGGCCAATCTCATAGATGTGATCGAGAACGGACAGGGTGCGGCTCCCATCTTGAGCACGTACGAGGACGCCACGAAGACGTACGCGTTGACATGGGCGATCCGAGAGGCTTCGGAGCGCAGCGCCAAGAAGCCTGAGTAAAAAGCCTTCCGACGATATTGATTCGGACCAAGAATACCTCTTTTATCCACGTTTAGGGGACTATTCACACCCTTCATAGAACCGGTAGCAAACTTCGCCCCTCGCCCCCCCTCTGACTCTCTTCGACCTGGTGGCCAGCATGCGAAGTACCTTCGAAGACCTCACATCTCTAAACGTCAAGAACTCCATCAAATTTTTTCTCCACGTAGCCCGCCGCACAGTAATTACTCCTTCACACGCGCTCCCTTGATTCGCTCTGGTTCCTTTAACGAACTAGGACTTTTCGAACGTCGACCCTTATCCTCCGTCTGTTGGGTCGGCGCCTCCCCCCTTCCCCTTTCTCCACTTCCCGGTGTCAGGTGTCAGGTCCAAGTCACGCCGTTTCTCGCTCGTTCATCCAAATGTTTTTCTCTTCTCTATTCTCGCTCTCCGCCTTGTTCATTCATCAAATCAGACATCCTTCCAATTCATTGATTAACCTCGATGGGGTGTGAGGAAGCTGTTGAGGAAAATGCCGGGCTATAACGCCGGGTGGGGCTACTTCTTGAGCCGCCAATGCTGGAATCTTCATCAGCGCATCTCCAATTGAGCTCGCACGAGTCAAGTATTGAGAGAGGTCACCACTGCCAACTGTCCCGCCTGTCTGTAGTCTGTGGCCTGTACGCTGGCTTTGTGGACTGTGTCGCGTCTGTAGCTGATGCTGTACTGATGCTGCACCTTGTCCCGTGTCTCCTATAATGGCCGCGCCGGAAAGCCGAGTGGTCTGATCTTGAGCTGCATTCCACTTCGACTGCAAACCAGTCCCGCAAGTTCCACTCAAGCTCCTCAACTAATTACTTCTGCCATACTAATCGACCTTCTCTTTCTTCACCTTCCTCCCGTCTCTCACTCTCTCCTTCTGTCAAGCTCACTCTCCTACTTTCGCCGCCCTGTCAAGATCTTCCCCCGCGCGACGATCTCATCTTGCCAATCAGGAACAGCATTTTGGATCTTCCCTCATCTCATCTCGACACTCTTTCAACTCGCCCTCGGTCTTCCTCTCACGCGGCAGACAAGTCCAACACTCGTTCCACACCCACACTCTCTCTACCGGCTCCCACTCTTTCTCGGCCAGGACTCAAGTAGCTCGTGTACCAGGCGATCTTTCTTCTCAGCGCGCGCCTCAGCTCAGCTCCCAGGACCTTTCCCTTCGCCATCCTTCTTCTGGTTTCGTTTCGGCTCTCATTCAGATAGAGACGGACTCTCTCTCGCTACCGGCTCTCGACTTTGGCCCGCTGCTCGCATTCCAGGTTGCGGACTCGCTGATTAGCATATAGGAGGACGGCTTGCTTCTTTTTAGCCCACCCTTCCTGTCCGCCGCGGATACACTCGACCTCCAGCTCTCCTACCCAAGTTCCACTTTTCTTCGGCTTCATCAAAATCAACCTCTTTCCCATTACCCATCTCCGCTCGCACTCGGCATCCCCTTTTCTTCGATCTCTCTCGCCCTTCAAAATCCTTTCCTCGATCCACCCCTCTCTCCAGGAACCAAACACCTGACACTTCAACAATTTCAAGGAAAATGCGCTCTCCACTCTCCCTGACTGCAGCAACCTGCGCGGCTCTCCTTGTCTTCCTCAGCCCAGACACCGTCGAGGCATTACAGAAGGTCCTCGTCTACACAGGAATCGGACCCGACGGCTACTCACATCCCTCCATCCCGACTGCGCGGCAAGCCATCAAGCACTGGGGTCAGCAGAAGGATGCGTTTGATTCCATCTTGGTCGACGATTCTTCCAAGTTTGAGAAGAGGGACTGGTTGATGCAGTTTGATGCAGTGGTCTTTGTTAGCACGGCGGGGACGGCACTTACGCCTAGAGGTGTTAAGCAGTTCAGGAGGTGAGTTCCACTCGGAAAGGAAGCAAAGGTGGTGCATGCGTTGCTGAACTCTTTTCTCTCCTTCCCTCTCTCAGATATATTAAGGCAGGAGGAGGCTTCATGGGCGTCCACGAAGCGACCGATTGTCTTTACAACGTACCCTGGTACCGAACTCTCATCGGCACCACCTTCAATTACCACCCACAACGACAGCAATTTACTGTCGACGTCCACCATCGCTCTCACCCCAGCGTCAAGCACCTTTCCAAGAAGTGGATCATCACCGACGAAATTTACAACTTCAACATAGATCCTCGCAAATTCGGGAATACCGTCGTTCTCTCCGCCGACGAGAGCACATACGACGATGGTGTCGAGACGAAGGAGCAACGGGCGTCCGAACAGGGCGACCCTCATCCGCTTGCATGGTACCGTGAAGGAAATCTCCTTACCGGCTCAGAGGAGCATCACGACCATGACGACAACGATGATGATGGTGATAGTCGTCACAAGCGTTCTCCAGCGGTTGCGAACAGCACACGAAGTGTCAGTCCAAGACGGCGGCATCACCATCACGGCCACAAGCGTTCCTTGGTCAGCAACCATCACGATCACAGCATTATGGAGCTAGCCCGTCGAGCCGATGATGACGAAGACGAAGGTGACGATCCCAATGATGATGGGACCAGCGTTGGAGGTAATGACGCTGTACCTGACAGCACGATCAACTACGCTGAATCGACTGGGCCCGGTCGGTCATTCTACACCGGCCTCGGGCATGGCGATAACATGTGGAACGACGATGAATTCATGCAGCATGTTGGTGGAGCTATTCAGTGGCTTCTCGCTTCGCCCTCCATCTCCAGTAATGCCGACAACGACCAGTTGCCCGGATCGGCTTACCTCGGTCCTCCAGTGGCTGATGGCAGTGGTTCTGGCTCCGATGGGAGTGGGTATGGAAGTGGGAGTGGCAGTGGTATTGGACCTGGCTTTACGGGGAGTGTGGGTTTCAATGGAAGTGCGGCGGCGGCGTCTAATAATCAGCTCGGTGGCGGCGCTTCAGCGGCGCTTGCGAGCCCTTCCTTTTTGGGAAGCTTGGGAGCTGCAACGCTGGCTCTTTTCGCTGGGTCGTCGTTCTTTGGACTTTGAAACTGCGCCGGCTTTCGAACGAAACACACCTTGCGGACGCTCGGCCCCACCTTTTTCCTTCTCCAGCACTCTCGAAATTAGGCTTTATGGACACCCTGTCGAGGTCTCGACAAACACTGTCAATTGAGATCGGCAGGCACGGTCCCATTCTCTGTCCACTTATCACCATCTTCCCAGCTCGCAAAAAAACCCATCGCCGTGCTTTTCTCTCTCTCCCTCTCTCCGACGCACACAAAACAGGACAATTTCGAATCTGGATCGGGCACGTCCTCATCTCTTTGATTGAGGACGAGCCTTCCACAACCGTCACCCCCGAAACGTACCGATTCTCTAGAGGTGAAAGGCTTCCCGCCTTTCCCTTCCTCTCTGTCGTGGGTCCACAGTCAACCTCTCCGGGCCGGGTTGGGCCAGGTCGCCTACAACCCCCCTCAACAGGTTTTTTGGGGGATCTCGACAGAATTTGCTCTTTTTCGGGACTGAACCATCATCTCAAAGCACGTTGTCCTCCTCTCTCTCTCTCTGTCTCGGTTCCTCTGCAACACTCGGCAAACAGGATATCCTCTTGAAGAAACCTTCTTCCCTCTGAACTCCACTCCGCTCCGACTTCTCGAACTTTCTCGTCAACCTCCACGGCCAGGGCAAGCTGCGCTGCTCGACCGAGGCAGAGTCATCTCCCCAAAAGAACAAACGACTCGCCCTTCTCCGAGAGAGAAAAGGGGAAAACACACACACACACACACACACACACACACACACACACACACACTGTATCTCTTCGCCCTCCTTTCCTGCCCTAACCCAATCCTTCTTTTCGGAGTTGGTTTCCCCGCGGGACGAGCACGTATTGTAGTAACAACAAGCAAGATGTTGGCCCTTCTCTCTCTCTGAGACACACACACACACACTCTCTCTCTCTTTTCTTCTCTCTACCCGCGTGGACTCTTCCTTTTGCCCTGTTCCTTCCGTACTTTTAGTCTTAGCTGCACCTCCTCAACTTCCAATTGAAGCGGGTTCTTTTCCTCTTTCCTCGATTGGTTATCGCAGAGCCCATCTGCCACTGTTGAGAGCCCCCATAACCTCTTCCTCAATACCATCTTCGCAGCCCTCGCTCTCATCCAAGTAGTAATGAGCCATGAGTAAGGGGATGGGGAAGAAGCAAGACCTTGGATTGATTTTTTTCGAACAATTTGTTAGGGAACAAGAACACTACTGAGACAAAAGGGGTGGTGGCACACGGGGGAGAAGTACAATGTTCGAAGGGTGAACATAGAAAGTGGGTTGGGGAAGTGGTTGAGGGGGCGATGGGAAGGCCGGGGGCGGGAGTCGAGTGCCGAAGCTCGATGTTCCTTTCAGGAGCGGGAAGGCGTCGGACTGAAAGGCGAGGATTTGTGGAGGGACTGACTCCCTAATGGGCACTTTGGCCGCCTTCGCGAGTGTTGAAGGGGAATGGGGATGAGGGTGTGGTGGGAGTTGGGTCGTGTTTCGTAAGGGTGTTGGTTGTGATCGTGAAAGGGCTTGGGAGGATTGAAGGGTTGGTACACGTTGAGGAGAACAAAGAAAAAAGGTCGTGAAGGCTGAGAACTTGAAGAGATGCTTGCGAGAAGGTGATTACTTGGGGTGGGTTGGGTTCGTTGTGATTGCCTCCGGGGCAAATGACTTTGAGAAATTAGGTTGCAATGGAGGCAGATGCAGTAGTGCTGAGTGTATCTTCGTTGTTTGTAGTAGTGGTGCGTGACTTCTTGGTTCCCTTCTTGGTAGTTCCATCCTTGGAGGCCTTCTTCTTCTTCTTCTTGAGCTCGCCGTCCTCCTCCATAGCCAAGCGCTCGCGCTCGGCCATGATCTGAGCGAGGATCTCGTTGGGGACCTTCTCTTCCCAAACTCTGTGCTCGACGTTCTTGACGGTGCGAGTCACGCTCCGGGCGTGCTCCTGAGCAGCAGCGAGGGTAGGCTCGTAGCCGACATCGAGGATCTTGGTGAGCATCTCCTCGTTGCGGATGAGCCAGTAAGGCGGGGGCAGGGTGCGAGAGTAGGACTCGGACTCGGCGACGAGGGCCCGGCAACGAGTGGAGGGCGTTTCGAGGTCGTCACGGATGTCCTTGACCAAGGTGCCATGCTGGATGACGTCCTTCTTCTCGGCGTGGAGACGGGCGATACCCGGCTGGAGGCACATGACGAGGTAGAGAATGTTCTCCATGGACTCGAGGACGTCGAGTTGGACGTTGGGCTCCTCGTTGTCGTCGGCCTCGGAACAGACTCTGACCTTCCAGACCCACTCGGAATCGAGTTTGTAAGAGACGTCCTTCTTTTTGGTGACATGACGCTTCTTGTCGGCCTCATCGCGACCACTGCGCATGAAGTCGACGAACCTTGATAGTAGGGAGGATGGAGAACGGTAAGTTTCGATAGATCAAGGAAGAGGAGAGGTGGAAACTCACTTCTTGGGGATTCTCAGGTAGAGAGAGCCGTCCTCGGTGAAGGCACCGGCGGGAGCATTACGCTTGAGAACGTAAAGCTCGGTGCGGTTAGCGTCCGTAGGGACCCATCCATTGCTCTCGAGCTTCTGACGCTGCTCGAGGATCCAAGGTCGGGCTCGTTCCCAGGCCTCGCGGGTCCAGGGCTTGGTAACGTGGTCGAGATGGACGACGTTGTGCGCGGCCTCGAGGGTGGATTCGGTGGAGTCGAACCAAACGCCGCCGAGGTTGGCCGCAGCCGGAGCTACCTCGGCAGCGTTCTTGCTTACAGTCTTCTTGGGCATCTTGTGTGAATGTGTGGTGGGGTTGGGTTGGGTTGGTGGGAGTTGGGTGTGGGTTTGGGATGTGGGTTTAGCTACAATGAAGTAGTGAGGAGAGAAGGGGGGAAAGGGATGGTGAGAGATGAGCTGGTGCCTTTATAAGGACTTCTGTAGAGGTGGGACAGGGAGAGAGAGAGAGAGAGAGAGGAGAGAGAGATGGTCAATGCGCACAGCTGAAGGAGATGGTCATGTGGTCAGTTCCCAAGGCAGGAGAGCTTGTCTCAATCCCAGCCGGCCGCCCATCTCCAAATGTTTGTATGGATAGGGTTTGAGATCTGTTGCGTTATCTGGCATCTCATTCTTGCATCTGCCGCTTGTTGCTTTTTGCCCTTGCGGTTCGCTCCTGTGCTGCCCTGCCCTGCCCTGCCTTGGAAAGGGGAAAGTTTACACATCAGAGAGAAGAGAACAGTGAGCGAGAGAGCAGCGACGATTTGGGAGAGTCCACATCGTTAGCGTAAGTGTGTCTGCATCTGGTTAGCATGATTTGTCCACGCATTTGGAAAGCAGAGAGGAGAAGCAGGCGGGCAAGATGAGAGAGAAACCTTGGGGATGGAGAGAATTGAGGCAGAGATGATGGTCACGCGGGTGAGCGCCAGAGCAGAGAGAGCGGGTGGAACCATAATCCTGAATGCGCTTGCTGGGTTTCATCTTCAGATCCAGCAACAACGAAGTCGTGGACGGCGCAACACCTCCTTCTGTGCGGGCTGAGGCGCTGGAAGGTCATGTGGTCACTCTCCCAGCTTCAACAAGGCCAAGCAGCAACCCCAGACGAAGCGGCAAGATTTCGTTGTCGTTATCGTCCCGTACAGGCTCAGATTTTTACGCTGGAACCTTCAGCAAGAGAGAGACGACCGCTTTGCCGCTGCGCCGCCTGCCAGCAAACCTTGCTCTGTGTTACCTTTTCTGCGTTTGCCAAACCCAATCTCTTTTTTGTCCTTGATGCTGGGTTCGATCATCGATGCTGGGAGGCAGCTGGAGAGAGTTCAAGATTCTTCAGAGCAACACTCTTTTTCCTTAGCACGATCCCGATAAGGCAGAACGGGGTCCAGCGCCGAGCTGAACTGCTGCAAAAGTTTGATGCGTTGATGTGAGCGCAGGCAGTGGTCGGGTGCCGGCAGATGCAGCTGGGCGGCCCGTGTGAGGAAGGCAAGGCAGGGCAAGCAGTGGCAGTGTAAGGGCGACTTGTTGAAGCAGCAGTTGGGCTTGAGGAATCCGGGTGCAGAGAGCTGGGCGGAACTCATGAGGCAAGGCAGCAGGCAGGGTCGTGTGACTGACTGACTTTCCCAACGAGTGGTCCGTTCGCGGCGCCAGTCCTTGGAAACCAGCAGCGCTGCTTTATTGGGGCCCCACGATACCGCCACAACACCTCACATCCAGCGGGGTCAGGTTTTTGCGGAGTAAAGACGAGGATTTTTGAACAGCGCAACTTTTGAGAAAAGAGCTTTTGACACATCGCTCACGTGGTTAGCCTGGATCGAAAGCACAAGCCACGCAAGCTTCGAAGCCCCAGCAGCCTGCGTGCGAGGTCCTTTCCAGCTTCACTCATCTCAGCCAAGGTCGACAGCGGAACAGAAGTATCTAGCCCTGAAGAAACAGAACCCCAACCATGTCGCGCAGATACGATCAACGCACCACTACTTTCAGTCCCGAGGGGCGTCTCTACCAGGTGAGCCCCTTCCCGCAGTCCAAGCCCAACCTGCAGCTCATTGTTCACGCAGCTGACACTCTCCATGTGCTTCTCCTTTCGATTGCCCCAGGTAGAGTATGCCATGGAGGCCATCTCCAGCGCAGGCACTACCCTCGGCATCTTAGCAAAGGACGGTGTCGTATTGGCAGCAGAGAAGAAGGTCACCAGCAAATTGCTCGAGCAGGCTACTTCCAGTGAGAAGATCTTTGCACTCAGCGGGTACGTCCTTTTTTCCCATCACTTGCGCACACAACACGCCCTTCCAAGCCGCAGTCTGATTTCTCTCCCCCCTTCTCTTTCCTCGCAGGAACGTCATCGCCGGCGTCGCCGGTATCACAGCCGACGCCAACTCGCTCGTAAACTACGCCCGAAACGCAGCACAGAAACATCTCATCTCCTATGACGACGAAATGCCCGTCGAACAACTCGTCCAGCGCCTCTGCGATCTCAAGCAAGGTTACACCCAATACGGTGGTCTGCGTCCCTTTGGTGTCTCCTTCCTCTACGCGGGGCACGACCCTCATCACGAGTTCCAGCTCTACCACTCCGACCCTTCGGGCAACTACTCGGGTTGGAAGGCTACCTGTGTCGGAAGTAATAACGGGACGGCGACCAGTTTGTTGAAGCAGGACTACAAGGAGGATATCACGTTGCAGGATGCGATGGCGCTGGCGCTCAAGGTGCTCAGCAAGACTATGGACAGTACCAGTCTGGACAGCGAGAAGTGTGAGTGTATCTTGCCTCGCCGATCTGATATTGGGGGATTGAATGCTGACAATTCATCTTGATGGTCACAGTGGAGTTCGCAACGATCTCTCTCGACGAGCGGGGTGAGGTCACAGGGAGGATCTTCAAGCCAGAAGAGATCAGCCGCGTTCTGCAAAAGCACGGTCTTTCCTCTGCACCAGCAGCGGATGGGACGGCAACACCAGCGGCGGGGACAACAGGAACAGCAGCTATGGCAGTGGATGCATAGTTCTTCCCCTGATGTTTTCCTCTCTCTCTTCTCTCTTTGTTCCATACACAAACACAGCGGCATGTATCAAATGGTCGTTCTCACACTGCGTGGTTGGCATGATTTGCGTGGCCGATGTATGCTACAAGTAAGCCAAATTTTCAGACGACTGACTGCAAGTCTGCCAGGGAAAAGCCGGACTATATGCGCGTTCCGCACGAAGGAGGGTCGTGATACATTGCATCCAGTCAGAGCGCAGTAGAACGTTCCCCCCAAAAAATTCCGGAGTAAAAGGAAGAGTGAAGAAGGGAGGAAAGCGCCGCTATCTCCTCATAGGACTCGCACTTCTTCGATCCGCCCCGTTCTCATACCTCCCACCGGCAGCACCAGATCTCCAATCTGCCCCACTAGAAGGACCCGACCTCCAATCCGAAGCACGCGCCACGACTTCCTCCCCCTGTTCCATCGCCAATCTCTCCTTCCACCCTCCTCCTCCACCACCACCACCGGAAGAAGGAGCAGCAGCGATCGCCATGGCCGGATTCCGTTTCCTCTCGCGCAACTCTACGGCGAGCTGATGTTGGAGTTCTTTGAGGAGGGAGGAGGAAGGATAGCGGAGGTGCATAAAGTTGCAGAAGCCGCCTCTGTTGCATTCATTTGTTTCGTTTTGGCGGCAGCAGGCTTCTCGGAAGTCTGTTACGGGGGAGAGCTCGGCGAAGAGGGGTAATTCTGTCAAAGGAGAAAAGGGGGTAAGTCAGTGCCTGCGTACTTTTGGGGCTGGGAATGGGGGAAGATACGTACTGTTGTACCACCGATCATTGAGCGAGTTGACCGCCCTCTGCGCCTGTTCCTCCCACTCATACCTCGCATACACATTCCCAATCAAGTGATCCCCCACGTTATCACACACATGCATCTCGATCAGATCCCCATACTTGATCAACTCTGCGAAGAAGTCCTCGTAGAACTCGTCGAACTGGGCTTGGAGCTGGACGTCGGAGAGGGTGCAGTTGGGGTCGGCGTGGCGGGGGTTTTGATACACGTTGGATACTAGGATCGTTTGAGAGAAGGCGGGTTTGGTGTGTTTGCGGGAACAGCGGTCGCCATGTCTGCATGCTCCGATCTGTGGGAAATCATAAGGTGGAATGCGCGCGCGTCAAAACGAGAGGAAAGAGGACAGTTGTCTTAGTCAGTACCCTTTATTTTGTGGGCAGTAAGGGGAGGAGAGAGAGTTTTGCCACACGCGTAAAAGTGCTTACCTTGCTGTAGAAGGAGCAGTTGACCTTGTCTGCCTCGGTTCCGTAGATCGAGGCGAGTCGATGAGCTCCGTGAGATGGCATCGTTGGAAGAAAGTGCGGATGATGGGTGGAGAATCTAGCTAGAAAACGAAGCGCGCGCAGCTGTCTTGAGAGTCGCTTCGAAAGATTGTATGGCGACTTGCGTTTTGGTTGAGCAGCGTCTGGATGCGAAGGTGGTGGCAGAGATCCAGCAACGAACGCGAGCATCTTCTGGCGCCTTCTTGGATTTTGGAAGGTGGTGGTGAGAGAGGATCACGTGATGAAAGCGCGCCACGCGACCAAAAAAAGACGCGTCGAGATCAACACAGCTCGCGTGGCAGAGACCAACACTTCGAAATTGGTTACCACCACCATCAGCAGTAGCAGCAAGCAAGCAAGCAAATCCAGAACACAGCAGCTTAGATACGTCCCTCTCGTCAAGCTTACCGTGAGAGATTGCGCGCAATTCTTGTTCAGCACTCGTACCAGCAGCACCCGACCATGATCGACCCCGCTGACCTAAAGTGAGTCAAGAAACCCCCCCTCTAAATGCCAAACATGCAGGCTACTGATGTGTTCTTCTCTCATCTACCTTCTTCACGAACTGCCTCAGAGCATACCTCGCCGAGGTCAAGCAGAGACTTTCACCACGGGACCATATTGACCGATTGGAGAACGTGGATGCCGCCATTACGAATTACCGCAAGGATCAAGATCAGGAAGCCTTTGATGCTAATAGCGAACTGCAAGGTAAGTCTCCTTCGCGAGCGCATTTCGTCTCTCGTTTCGTATACTTATGTATTCTATTCGACCCCCCCCCCCCTTGAGAACAGATTTGACCAACAAATTGACGAACCTCCGCGCCGAATGCTCACGCTCCCACTTGGACTGGATACCGCATGACGAGCACGTAGCGCGTATCCACGAGCTCGAGCGGGAACAGGCTGAGTGGTCGAAGAAGTTGGGGTCCGATGAGGCGAAGTTGAGACAGGTTGAGGAGGAATTGAGGGAGGCTAAGGAGCAGTGTGCGATGTGGGAGGCTGTCCAGGTTGAGGATGAGGTCGAGTTTACTGGTGATGCGTGAGTTTGTTCATCTCTTTTAACCCTCGGCTTCTGGTTGAGAATGTTCGCCTCTGATGAACATTCGCTTTCTCTCCAGTCTGGCCCTGCGCTTCTTCCGGAATCTCGGCTTCGTACCGTCCTACGCCCTCGACCCGACCCAAACCAAACCAGCCAAGTCTGCCTCCAAGCACGGCAAAGCGTCCACAGCACCAGGATCTGCGTCGTCTTCCTTCAATTGCATCTTGGTGCGATCCGAGTCGACGGGGAGGGCGACGTTATTCGATGTCTCGGCTGAGGGGAGGAAGAGGAAGGGGTGGGCTGAGAGTGAGCTTTCCGAGGCGTTGTGGCAGGCTGCGCGATGATCCTGGGGCTCCCCCCATTCTCCGGACTGTATTGTACCATTATTTCTTATTTGCAGATCTTTATTCCTGCATTCGGGGGGCACTCAGGCCAGGGTAGGGGAGGTGCAAGAGAGGTTTCTTTCAAGAGCAGTGCTATGTATGAGCTGGGACGGAACCCGGGCAAGCGCCGGTGCGTGGAATGGTGGCTATATACAGTCGAAGCAGAAGAGTGCTGGAGAGGTAATGTGGTAATGTGCAGGGAAGCACGCGTATGTGCAAGCTTGTCGGGGAGTGATGGTGACGCATGTAAGGCCGAATGAGGTGAGGAAAGGATCTGAATTTGAAGCATGCCTTTGTGGGGGAGTTGTTTTCGTATGATCAAGGGACTCATGCCCCGGCCGTGCCTGATGCTCCGCCAGCAGTCTCTGGATTGGTCGCTTCGTAGCGAGCCTTGCTAGCCGCGAAGAGTTCTTCTTGTCGTCTGATCAGCTCTTCTTGGGTCATACCGCTTGACTCCATCCGCGTACTCTTCTTCTCTCGATCCTGCGAAAAGAAGTCATAGAGGATCAGCACATGGGCTGAAGGGGCATTTATTTTTGTCATTGAAGTTTCTTTGACTCACCTTGACCAGCTTCTTGTGATCTTGCAGTACGTCCTGCACATCCTTGATGAACACTTTGAACCCCAAATCATTCAAAGCCTGGACAACATGCTCCGGCGCGATCGTCTTCTTGGCCCCGCGTTCGCAGATGTCGTTGGACTCGGAGGAAATGAGATTGATGAACTCGAGACAACAGTCGAGCAGGATATCCCTTGTCTCCTTGGAGCAGGTGATGTCCTCGGGCAGGGACTCCGAGATGATCTTGAAGACGGTCGCTTTGGGCAGGGAGAGATCGTCTTCGCCGAACCCTTCGCGACCGCCGTTGGAGCCCTCGTCGTCTGACATTCGAGGACTCCTCTTTGTTCAGAGGGGACGTACGGGCCGGATTTCAAAAAAAGTTGAGAAGAAAAGGTGTTGCTCAGACGCGTCGCGTCGCGTCCGAATTCCGTGTTTCGGTGTATGGAATTTGTGCGGTCACGTGTCGGATTGTTTTGAGAGGGGAAGGTGAGCGGGTGGAAAACGGGCGAGGGAGGGGGGCCAGAGAGAGACGGAAGGTTGGGGGGGTTGGGATTTTGGGCTTTTTATTCGATCCTGGCGGCGGATGGGAAAGAGCAAAACAACGCACATTACAAAATGCGTCACACGCGTTGTAATGGCGGCGTCTTATCTTCTCACTCCCTCACTTCGCGCTCAAGCCACCCACGAATGAATGCGAAAAAGAAGGAACGCTTGTCGAGATTCTTGTCGAGGTGGATTGTGTGTGAGATCGGGAATTCCAGCATCGATGCTTGCTCGCCTGGGGGAAGAAACACCGGAGCATCCCTCACAACGCAACTGTAGCACAGGAAAGAAAGAGAAGGTCCTCTCCCCCCCCCCCCCGCGCTCGCATCGAAGGAAGCCTGAGGTACAGGTCAAGAGCTGTCAGCATGATGTCCGCTTACTCTCGGGGTCCAGGTGGTCCAGCTGCAGCTACAGGACCGAACGGAGCACAGATCCGACAGAGACAATGGGGACCAGCCAGCGGCGGCAGCAGCAGCAACGGCAACAACGGCGCCAGCGGAAGCGGCAACGGACACAACAATGGTAGCGGTTCTCGCTCCGCGGATGATCCTGGTGAGCTCGTTCGGTGTACATACATGCGCTGAGGGTTGAAGACTTATGCTAACATTCCTTTGTCAATGCTTGCTGAAAACAGCTCGACAGCGACGAAGAAAGCTCGCTGAAATAGACGAGGACGAAGACGAAGAGGAGGAGGAAGACTACGTCGAAGTCAGCAGGTCAAGCTCAAAGAAGAATGGAAACAGCAGCAGCCGACATCGCGAGGACGAACAGCGCTCAAGCAAAAGGCAGAACTACGGCCCGGCTTCCAAACGGATCCCAGTCACAGTCATCGACGACGACGAGTACGAGCAAGAGAGGGACTACGACGATGATAGAAGCCGTGGAAATCATAAGCATAGACCCAGCTCAGACGCTCATGCCAACGGCTCGTCCCACTCGGCCTCCAAATCGTCCCGAACCCGAAAGACAGTATTGGACGACGACGACGATGAAGACGAAGATGAGATAATGGAGGTACCCCGTCATCGGAACACAGCTCAGGAGTCATCGCCGAACCAGATTTCACCTTCGCGCAAGAAGTCTACCCTGCCCCAGGTCAGCCGGTCTGAGCTGGAGCCTTTCCCGCTGCAGCGAAAGGAGAAACCCGTCAGCAAGGGTTTGGCCGCGCTCCGCGAAAAGAGGGCGGCTGCGGGTTCAGGCACATCCTCCAACAGCAACGGGAATGGAAACTCCCCCCGCAACAGGGATGCTTCTGCCATCGTCATACCAGGCAGAACCTCGAGCGCGCAAGGCAGAACCATCGGAGCGGGTTCAGGCATCGGAAGACCTGCTCAAGCGGCATCTGGCTCGGGAAACAAATCTCTCACCAAAGCGTTGCCATCGGAAGTTGGGAAGCTCTATGACCCCAAAGACCTCCGAAATCGGGCGAAAGCAACGAACACTGGCGAAGATAACTCGATAGTGATCTCAGATACCGACGACGATGAAGCGGGCAGAGCCGCCGTTCGACCACGCCCTAGAGCTTCCAAGAAGAGCAACGGTAATAACACAACCGTCAACAACGGCGGTCGTCCTTCAACAAGCGCCCCGGTCGACCCATCGGCCCCCATCACAATTGACGATGACGACGACGACGACGATGCTCCGGCGTCTAGATCGGCTAATGGTTCCGGTCAGCGCGACGATGCAGCATTCCGTGCAGCTTGGGCTGAGAAAAAGAAGGCTGAGCGTGCTGCTGCTCAGCGAAGCACGGAGGCAGGAGCAGGACCAGCAGGTACTGCAGCAAGAACTGGAGCAGGAGCCGTGCCAGTTGCAGCGGCGCAACCTTCACAACCACTTGTCGAGAACAATACAAGTTCGGCTGGTCCCGTCGCTACCTCGGCCTCGGGCGTTGGAGCAGCTTTCGAAGCCATCATCGCTCCTCCGACTGTCCAGCGACAGACTTTTGACTTCTCCGAGTTCATGGCTTCAGCTCCCGTTCCCGCTCTTCCACTAGAAGGAGCGTCTTCCAGCTCCGCCATACCTTCAGCTGCGGTATCAGGCGCAAACATCTCCGATTCGACCGTCCCGGCCACATTGGACTTCAACACCATGGCGGACACGGATCCCTTCGCTGCCTTGTTGCAGACCGCAGCAAATGGTCCGGTTGACGACACGGCGAGCAGTATGGCCAACCTATTCCAAGCTCTCGTCTCGGAAGCGAGTGTGAACAACGGCCACGATTTCACCGGTGGAGTAGCCGCTAGCTCGTCGGGCGCTGATCTCAATCTGGCGCCGGAGCCCATGCAGGATTTGGCAGAGCAGAATTACGAAGACGCGGCTGATGCGCTCTTCTCAAACAACGCCGAGTTCGACTTTGGTCCAGACGATGGGGACAATGCTTTGGATGATTCGTTTGGGCTCTTGGACCAGGAAGGGGAGAACGGCCATGATGGTGAAGAAGAGATGCAAGGAGGTGGAGAACGTGCTGATTCTTCCGGAAATGCCAATGAGCATCAGGAGGATGGAGCTCGGCAGAGCAATGCTATGGAGGAGGTCGTGATACCACCCTTCGATCACGGTGCTGGCGCAACGGATGAGGGTGCCGAGGGCACTACCGCGAGCGGGACGGTTACGGGTCATGCATCCGCTTCGGTCTCAGTCGCCGATCCGTCCGTGGGCGGATCACAGCTCAGCGCTGCAGGTCATGGCCAGAATCCGAACGAGGTCATTCCGGAAACGATGCATGCGTTTTACCCTGGCGAAGGTGACGAAAGCCAGGAACGACCGGAGACGAACGGGAACGCGGACCCATCGCCTATGGCGGCGGAGGTCGGAACGGGGTCCAACCCAGGCTATGGCACGATACAGCTCGACAGTCCGGAGCATGGCGGGAACGGAACCATCAACGATGAAACTGAGCATATGAGCGATGCTGAACCTGCTGGCAACGATGATTCAGACTCGGAGGAGCAAGGACACGAAGAGGCGCGAGAGATTGGGTCTGACGACGGAGATGATGCCGGTGAATTCTCAAATCAGACGCTCAATGGCAAGCACAAAGATTCCAATACTGTCGGAGAGAGTACGGACATCTCTGGACATGCCCAGCATACGGACACGACGTCGACTCAGACCCAAAATCGAAACGGAGACATCGATGCTGACCCCGAAGATGTCGCGGCCTGGGGCGACCTGTCAAACATAGTGGATGAGGATGATGAGGATGAGGAGGAGTATGACGAAGACGAATACTACGAGGACGAGGACGAAGAGATGGAGGAGACGTTCGATCCGAAGGACCTCACCTTTACACTCGATATGACTGGCGAGGGTCAGGACGTGGCCATAAATGATGTTTGGGACGACAGCATCATGAACGACGCTTGGGATACCAGCAAGGACGAATACGAGATCTTCCGAGCTCAGAAGGAAGCGGCAATCGCTGCGGCAAAGGAGGGCAAATCTCGGGAGGAGCAAGAGAAGGCGGCTGCTGAGGCCGCTGCTGCGATGCAGCGTCAATTCCTGGATGAAGCGGATGAGCGGCTGAAGGCGGGAAGCGGTAAAGGCAAGCGCAAGGCCGGCGGGAGGCTGTGGCTGGAATCGGCTCAGCCAAGTAGTATAGCGGCTAAGAAAGCGGCTGAGCAGCAAGCGGCGCAGGCGCGACGGAAGGCGCAAGTTGCTCAGCAGGCTGCGGAGGCTGCTCAGCAGCAGGTCGAGGCGCAGCGAGCGGAGAAGGCCGCGCGGGAGGCGAAGAAGGCTGCTTTGAGGGCTCAGGTGGAGGCGGAGGAGCGTCAGAGAAAGGCTGCGGAAGAACGTGAACGGATTCAGGCAGAGGCGGAGGAGGCGAGGTTGAGAGCTAAAGCTTCTATGCTGGAGAAGAAGACTGCTCCGATCGAGGATCCGATGGCTGGGGCTTCTCCTGGTTCTTCGATTGTTGCGACGGACGCCCCGGAACCCTCGTCCACATCGGCAATGGCTGTTGTGGCTAAGGCATCTTCCCGCGTCCCCGTTCGACCTCCTGCTCAAGTGTTCGCCGTCGCCGCTCCCAAGATCAAGCCGGTCGTACCCGCGAACGCGCTCGAACAAGAACAATTGGCAAAGGAAGAGGAGTTGATGAAGCTCGCCCCCGACTCTCAATCGTCCAGTATACTGTCCTCCGCGCTGCGGGTTACGGGCCTGGGTGGTGCGGCGGCCGCGGGCAAGCAGAATTCTGCCTGGCGTCTGGCTAGTAAGGCCGTCGCTAAGACTCCGAATCGCATTGGAGGTCAGCAGGCCACAGGCAAGAGCAAAGCCGAAGCTGAGGAGGAGAGCGGTGTGTATAGGCTGCAACGGGACGAGACCAGCCTGGGAAATACGCTTGAGGAGTTCCTGCGGGCTGGCAGTGCGGCTGCGGTCCAGGCTTTCAAGCCCAACCTGCCTTTGGTTGATGTTTCTTCTTCTGCATCATCATCGTCGCAAGCCAAGCCGAGCTGGCCGGAGGATGAGCTTGCGAAGGCACATGCGGATACAGTGCAGAAGCTCATGATGTCGTACTACTGGGTCGGACACTACTCTCGCGGGGTTGAGATGCTCAACGTAAGTTCTTGCCGTGTGCTCTCAATAGAAAGACTCCTTCATGTGCGCTGACACCCTTTCGACTATTTTCTCATGGTCGTTGTTCAGGAACAGCGCATTCAAGCACAACAGCAAACTCAAGAACAACAACATCAACAAGCAGCATCAGCCTCGGGTCCTTCTGGCAGCCATTCCTAGAGCAAAGCGCATACACGCAAAGTGACACGCCGTTTTTCTTCGCAGTTTTCCAAACTTCCTTCGTTCCTTCGCTTCGCTTTTTTTTTTTTTTTTTTTTTTTTTTTTGGCCCGTGTTGCTCTCGCTCGGGCTCCTTCACTTTCCGATCGGCGGATCATGTGCGGGCCCTCAACAATAGCAGACTTCCAACATCGGCTTCGAATCCCCCAATCTCATTCACGCGGTCCTTTTCTGCTGGGCCCAAACTGAATCTTCGTTCTCCCCTCGTCGCCAACTTTTTTCGATTTCTCCAATGGACGAGACTTTGGTCCATTTCGTTGCTCGGCTGTATGCAATAGGTACATAGGCACTTCGCTTTCCACCCTCAGTCTGCTTTCAGCCACGTCTCTCTCTGTCCCCCCATCCAAGGCGTCCTGCGTCCCTCATGGCCTCCGCCCATTCACGCGACCCGCGCACAAATCTCTGTATTTTGTATCTCCTGCTCGCGGCTCGACCCACGCTTTCGTCTACATTCTTCTCTTCTCTTCTCTCTCTCTTTCTCTTCTCTGTCCCAGAGAACATCTGTAGCTAGAAAAAAGGACTTTGGGGCTGCTGCTGAGGCGAAATGCACACGACTGTAGATACCTTTCTTTGTAGCCGAGGTCGTGGGAATAATCTATATATGTTGTGGTTGCGAGTCGATGTGTTTTCAACTGCCAGTTGAGTGCAGTCGAGTGCAGTTGAGTCCAGCTAAGTTCGGCTGAGTGTGAGCACCCATCAGCTCCCCAGCCCACAGAGGTGCCAAAATCGTTGGCTCCATCAGTACACCACAACGCAACAAAAGGCGACAGGAAACGCCAGCCCGCGACTCAAGAGATTTTTCTGAAGCCATCTGTACCAGTTTCCGATGCTGTCAGCTTGTGAGAATCCGAGGGTGGTGCTCCTGGATCATGGTGACCGTCAAACACGTTCCCTATCCGGGAATCGAACCGTCCACTTCGGTACTCAACAAATCAAATCTACATGCAACCACAGACCCCATGAAAGCGCGTAGAAACAGGCTGGAAGGGTGCAGAAAAAATAGCAGAAGCTATCCCTGCCGCTTTCAGGTGGTGTTGGTGTAGTAGAATCTGGAGGTTCACGTCGTGCGATGTTACGATGAGGGTTGGAACTGGGGAATTCGTGAGAATTGTGCACAACCACACCTTGGCCAAATTTCCCACCACATCAACGCGCTGGGTTCTCTACACAACTGAAAAGTACGCTCACACCACGGTCATCCATAGGAACAACCAACCCCCCCTCCCTCCCCCTCCACCCCCCTTTGACTCCAACTTCTGTTACCACCTCAGCTGAATGCGAATCAACCGGAATTTTCTCACGCGCATGTCAGGCAGGCCCATTCTTCTGTGGACCCTTCCGGGGACCCTGGACGCTGACTTTTTGCCTTCGGAAGCCAAGAACTTATTGACCTGTCGGGAAGAGGCAACAATGACCGCTTCTACAGCAACTTCTCACGTCCCAGTGTACTGTCATCGTGATATATGTTTGAGTTTCTTCTTTGGAAGAGGGAGTAACTACAGTGTGAGAGACCAATCTGAACAACAAGAGTTGGAAAGAGGTGAAAAGAGAAGAGAAGAAGAAGAGGAGAAAGGAAACCCCATGCAGCCGGCAACAGGACCGCGAAAGGGGGGTTGCGTATAAGAGAGAAGAGGACGAGGAAATTCCGGTGGAGCCACGAATTTTAGAACGAGTGTGCGTGATTCTTGCAGGTCCTTGTGGTTTGTTTGAGTATTCGAGAAGAGGGGGTTGAGTGGAGATCATCATTCATTTGGTATTCGGTTTGCGTTTTGGTGCAGAGAAGAAAGGCTCGCAAGGGGCCGAGCGGATATCGAATGGAACACTATTGAGCCAGCACACAGACGAGCCGATTAGATTCGGCCACGGAGACGGAGCTCGGTGAAGCCAAGGACGGCGGCGATCTGTAAAAGTACAAAAGGACGCGTCGAAGCGAGGGAGAATGTTCAGCAACACGAAAGGCAAATAGATCATACAAAGTCACAAACTCACCTGAGCACCGGTGAAGAAGAGGCTGACGCCCCAGCCGCGGGTGAGGCCGGCAAGACCCTCCTCGTTGTAGATGGAGCTGAAAGCGTCGATGGGACCCTTGTATGCCTTGGGGCGGAGGACGAGACCCTCCTGGCCGAAAGCAGACGAGACCTTGGACTCGACCTCAGTGGCAGCGGGGAGCTTGCCAGTGGTCTGAGCGGAGAGACGGAGACTGACGGTCTCAACAGCCTCGGAGGCGAGACGGAGAGCAATACCACCAGCGGCGTAGACGGCGAGGAGAGCGACGGGGAGGGGGTCGGCGTTGCGGGCAGACTGGCCACGGACGTGGAAGTTGTCGCCGGGGCCGAGGTTGCGGCCGGGAACGAGGATGGTGTAGAGGACGGGGACGGCGGTGAGGAGAGCGTAGTTGGAGACAGCGTTGATGGCGGTGGACAGGAACTCTGTAGAAGGATGAAAACGCGTTTGTCAGTAAAAATTTCTCGCAAGGGCAGTACCGCGACGCAGAAGATGACGGTACTCACCAAGAGCAGCGATCGAGGGCTTGAAGAGGAGGTAAGGCGAGCGGCGCTCCTCCTCGTCGGTAACGGCCTTCCAGAGCTCGACGGGCGAGGGGGTGACGGGTGAGAGCTTGCGGGCGGCCTTGCGGGTGATCTGACGGCTGTAGAGAGTGCGGATGGGCTGGAGGAGAGCACGGAAAGAAGCCAGGGCAAGGTTGCGAGGGACCTCAAGGCCAGCGGGCGCGCTGGGGATGGGGTTGATGTGGGGGAAGACACCGAGGAAAGCGGCGAAGCCGGAGGAGAAGATGAACGAGTAGGCCTAAAATGGCGGACATGGGTTACAAAGTCAGTACAATCCAGATGTGCTTGTATATGCTGTAATGCTCACAGTGTAGGGGATCAGACCGCGGAAGAGCTCAAAGAGACCGCTGAGGGAGCAAAACAGGAGGAGCTGTCAAATTATGCATTTTTTTTTTGGCTTGTATGCGCACGGATCACAACTCACTGTGGGCTGGTCTTCACGAGGTGTGAGCCGGCATCTACGCGTGCAGGATTGGGTTAATGGGTCAGAATCCAAATTCACTCTTCATACTTTGCATGATGGACTAACCGTAGGTGTTGAGAACAACAGAGTCGCGTTGACCAGACTGGATGGCCGCATCACGGGCTAAGGAAGGGGAAGGCATTCGTGAGTCAGCACGGCGAATTCTTCTAACATCCAATTTTGATCACGCAAACACGCACCAGCGAGGGGCTGGTAGGTAGTCTTGAAAGCGATTGTTGAAGCTGTGAGGTGCACATAGAGTAATGATCAGTCACCCGCCGCCAAGTACATTCTGTCAACCGTGTTGAATTGTGCGAAAACTCACTCTCAAGAGGATAAGTGAGCGCGGATGCTGCGAAGAGAGAGAGACCAGCGCCGGCAACAGCGCCTGCTGAGAACTCGTTGTTGTTGTTCAATGTAGTCATTGTGGATATGCTTTCTTTCTAGTTATCTCCTGTGAGGTGCGGCCGTGCGAGAGAGAAGTGGGAGGTGAGCTATGGACTGCGCGTGTTTGTGTGTGTGTATAATCGTGGTGAGCAGAGTGGAGAGAAATACGTACTGCTTTGTGTGTAAGAGAGAAGGAGAAAAGAGGATGGATGTGGTGGTGGTGGGCGAGAAGATGGAAGAAGGGAAAAGAGAGAACTCGACTTAAGAAGAGGGAAAGTCGATCATGCAAAGAGCGAGCAGGATGACGCTGCGATTTGCCCTGTGCGGGCTGTGCGTGTCAGTGGCCACCCAGCCAGTCACCATCACCATCGTCCGAAATCACATGCACACTGACATCACAAATATGCATTCAGCAAACACGTGCTCAATCGATCGATCAATCGATCTACAAATTCATTGATCGCCGTCCTCATCGTCGAGCTCCTCCTCTGCAAAGCTGGTCGAAGCGCCCGTATGGCCTCGGTTTGTAGCCAGGCCCGCTGCCTCCCGTTCCGCCGCATGCTGTGCAGCCAGTCGTGAGAAATGCATCAGCGCCTCAGGCATTTGCTCCACAATCTCCTCCGTCTCCAAAGGACCCTCGCCTCGGACAGGACTAGCCTCCCGAATGGTGTGAGTCAACGCCGTCGTCGTTCGGTCCAGCTGACCCGCCGCGCCGTGTCCAGGGTCGTTCTGTTGCGGTAGGTCGGCATCGAAGACCTCGCGCCCAACCAGACCACGTAGAACGGCAAGGGCACCCACTTTGGACGTGACCACATTCGCATAGGCACACGTCTGGCTCGTCACACAGCCAGGACAGCCCTCCGTGCAGTGGCAGGCCTCGATGACAGCGATGGCGATCCGAATCAGTGCGTCCAGATGCTCAAAGGCACGCTCGCATATGCCCGCGTTCTGGCCCGGTTGATCGTAGAAGATGAGTCGGGCAGGACGTCGGCGTGTCGAGACCTTCTTCGCATACTCCTTCTCCGCTATCTTGCACTCCGTTTGTACATCGCCCGCAATCGAAACGACGAACATCGGAGTCAGACTCAGCAAGGCATGCTCAGCTGCGTGAATGGCAGCCGCCGCATTGATCGTCTTCTCCGTGAGAGCCTGGACGAGCCACATGGGCACATCGAGCCACATGCCCCTTGTCTCCCGCACATAGGGCGGACAGTCCACATCGACCGAATCCAAGATGTTCGCTCGACGGTCGACCTTGAAGTAGCCCCACACCTTGTTCGTAATGACCACCCGACCAAAGTACGCCTTGTAAGGCGAGTCCCGCAACGACCGGATTCGATACGTCTCGACCGCATCCGTGTCCGTGAAGTCGCGTGGACGGGTGTGGTAGTTCACGTCGGCCCGGTACATCCTAGCCACCCTCTGGTCGTGACTGATCGAGCGACAAATGTACGAGTGGCCCTGATGCATGAATACCGCACCCTCATAGGCCTCAAAGATGGCTCGCTCAATCTCAACCTCCTCCATCACCCTCGGCCCACCGACTCGCCCAGGCGTATCGTCAATGTACGAGTAGCTGTCTTGTCGGGCCCCGCGAATAGCCACATCTCTGGCAGGAGCAGGCAACAGATCGTCGCGGCAATGGTAAAAGCCTTTCCCGTCAGCCGTCAATCGCGTCTTGCAAATCTTCTCCGTCGACGGTCCAAAGAAGGCAGCATCATCAGCCGGTCGGACTGGCATCTCAGCCGCAGCGCATTGAAGATGAGCCTCCACCACAAAGTCATTCGTCAGATCGACCGTCAGCGCTGCGTCCGGCTGCGAGAAAATCTCCTCGGGAAACCGCATGTAGTGCTGATCCATCGGCCAAGGCTCGCCGATCAGAAGAGCCAGGGAATCTTTTTGTCGCCGACCGGCTCGTCCCGCCTGTTGTCTCAAGCCAGATATCGAGTATGGAAATCCGAGCATGACAACCGCATCGAGTGTGCCAATATCAATACCGAGCTCGAGTGCTGTTGTAGCTACGATGCCCAGCAGCTGTCCCTTGAACATATCCTGCTCAACCTTGCGTCGATCTTGAGGAGAGTAGCCCGACCGATACGCCATCACCTTATTCGCCACATCCTGTCGACCCTCTAGCGCCAGATCATTCCGAATCTGTCGGATCACAATCTCGCACGTCCGTCGAACTTTGCAGAATAAGATCGTCCGCACACCACGCTCGACCAGATGTCGGAACACCTTCGAAGCCTCGTCATACGATGACATCCGGCCCTGCCCGGGGTCGCCAGGATCGATCTGGGGTGGATTCCAGATTACCCACTCCTTCTTGCCGACCGGACTTCCGTCCTCTGTGACCACCTCGACGTTGTCCACCCCCACAATTGCGCTCATATGGTCGCGCGGATTGGATACCGTCGCACTGCAGCTGACAAACTGCACCCGATCATTACCATACGCATGACACAGCCGCCGAAGCCTGCGCAAGATGAAGCCGACATGAGCCCCAAAGAGACCATTGTAGATGTGCAGCTCGTCCACGACGACGATTCGAAGATTTTCGAAGAATCGTCGCCATTTGTCTTCGAAGGGTAGAATTGACTGATGGAGCATGTCCGGATTGGTGAAGATAACGCTCGCCGTGTCCCTGATTTCACGTCGGTCTTCCTTCGCCAGGTCCCCGTCATAGGTAGAAACGACGACATCCCCAAGTCCTTCGTAGTCGTGCAAGAGATCTTGCAACGTCCGTTGCTGATCTTGCGAGAGTGCTTTAGTCGGGAAGATGTAGATCGCAGTTGATTCCCGATCCTCCTCGAGCGCTCGCAGGACGGGTATTTGGTAGACTAGCGACTTGCCCGAGGACGTACTCGTCGAGATGATCACGTTCTTACCACCGTGCAACGCATTGAGAGCTTGAGCCTGATGAGTGTAGAACTTCTCGATCTTGCGCGTATTCCAGAGCGCATTCACGAGATTCTGGCTCAGACTGAACTCGAGCTCGCCATACTGGCCCTCCCGAGCGGGTAATGTCTTGCGTCCGCCGGGAACAATTTGATCGTTCCACCAGCTCGCCAGTTTGAACTCCTCAATAATGTCGTTGATAGCACTGCGGGCGTCCGGGTTCTCCATCAGATGCTTGAGTTTGATCCGTTTCTTTCGGGGTGTCTCTGTCTCTGCTAGACGAGCTGCTGAAGGGTCGATAGGGAGATGACCTTGTGCTGCTTCGATAATGAGCTGTACGGGATCCTCTTCCTTCGCATCGCAAGCGTTGAGAAGTTCGATCACAGCCTGCTCGAATTTCTGATTTCGTTTCTCGATCAGCTTGGTCATGACCTGCCCTGAGGGCAGAGAATTGAGCTGAGGCCTTTTCAGCTTCCGCCTAGCGTGGGGGCGTGAGATATAGTCAGCACAACGACCTTGAACATTTTATTGAGTGACCCCAAGTGCTCACTTATCCTGGGCTGGACCTCTCGCAAATCCAGGACGTTTCCCACTCCCTGTGGCTTTGGCTCCGTGGGTGGTACCGTCGTTGAAGTCGAAGAGCAAGACATGGTCCGACGCAGGCTTTTCTTTCTCCTTCCCTTTTCCATTCCTCCGCCTTTCTCCACTCTCTTCCCCCAGACCGTCATCTTCCTCATCCGACCCAAGACTTCCCATAGCGTCTCGTTCAGCTCGCCGGATGTCTTCAAGCGCCTGAGCATAGACGTTGTCCTTGTCGATCCGTTTGTTCGAAGATGAGGATCCCGCCACTGTTTGAGCGGCCATGTCTGTTGATGCCGTGGCCGATCCGGCACCGTCCAGATGGACTTGGAGGAGCTCGGCATCGACATACGCAAAGTTGATGAGATCTGGGCAGAGAGACTTAAGTTGGGCAAGGTCGAATACTTCAAGAGGTCTACAGATTGCGGTTTCTAGGAGGTCAGCATCGACGAGGAATTTGGAGAGACAAGGATTGACGGCAAGTGAGCACTGACCTTCCGGTATAAGACTCCACACTACTTTTCATAGTGTTGAACGTCGGCGCCAAATGCTTCCGACCAGAGCAAAAGGTGTGGACGACATTAATGGCCTGGAATGTAGAGATTAGCATGAGCTGTCACACTCTGACTTAAACTTCCTTCAGCGAAGTAAGTTTTACACTCACCTTGAAAGTCTGTTCAAGTTGAAGAAAATGATCCGGCCAGGGTACCGTCCGTGTCAAGGGCGTCGGTTCGCTGCCCTTCTTGCCAGACGATCGGCGACGAGCATTGTTGGGTCGATCCTCACCTTGCGTCCCAGACCCCTCTTCAGCGGGACCGGCTTGGGATTCAGCCGCATCACTTGAGGCGTTTCTGCTGAGTGAGAGGGATGACTCGGCCTGGGCTTGAGGACGTCGGGACGGTGGTGGAAGTGGGGGAGATGGAGTCCGCGGTGGGGCGCTGGATGTTGGTCGTCGTCTCGAGCTTGGACCAACAACACCTACCGAAGTTTCAGCAACGAAGACGATGTCGTCCTCGTCCGACCCGACTTCGTGCTTGACTCTAGGGAGGTCGGACGTGATCTCCTCTTCTTGATGTGGCTCTGGCTCGATATCAGAAATGTTAACGTCCTCCATTTCGATCATCTCGTCCTCGTCTCGGAAAAGGGCCGCATCAGGATCCTCCTCAGCTTCGGCCTTGACCGCAACCTCATCCCTGCCAAGGTCATCATGATCGAACCCCTCCTCCTCCTCGATGACAACCTCCTCCATCTGTATGCCTCCAAAATCATCATCAGGCTGATACACCACTCTTCCACTCCTTGAGGCGCCCTTCGAAGAACTTCGTCCCGCCTGAGCCGTACGCAGCTGATCTTCTCGCTGTCTCAAGCTGACCAGGGCAGAAGCTGCTTTCCTCCCAGCTTCCAGACGTCGTTTGGAAGAGGGAAGTTCTGCGTCAGCATCGAGGCTCCTGTCAATGATGTCGGGATCATCGTCATTGGGTAAAGGGCTACTGTTCGATGGTCCCACCCCGGTAGATGAAGACGCTGAATGGCTGGCATGGCGGTCTCCACCGCGGGCGACGTGCAGATGGCGCTTGCCGTGGTTCCGCATGGGCATCACTGGCATATCCCTTTCCCTAGTCCGCACGACCGTGGAAGGCCATGACTACCCAGCTCGAATTAGTGGCTAGTGGCGAGGTAACGGTGTCGTCGACCCGACAAGCTTCTTCCAACCTCAAGAATTTCCTTCCTGACGAGCTACGGCCTGTCTTCTTCATCCTGGCTTTGAGTAGAGAGAAAGGCATCCAGAACCCAGTGAGAGCGCTGTCAAGGATCGAAGCAAGGCCAAAAGTGTGAATCATGACCGATCCAAACTTCCCAGCGACAGGTCTGCAAATCCGACCGAGTAATGCTGCGGTCCAGTCCAATGAAGCCGGAGCGTGGGACGTAGTCGATTCCGCGGAAGATATCAAATCGTTCGGCATTGCAGGAAGAGTCTGGTGAGCAGTTGTACCCATTCTATTCTGTTTTATCAGATAGCGTTCGAAATGCTGAATGAATGTTCTTGTATGTTTCTCAGGGAGGCAGCCTATGCGGCCAGAAGATATTTTCGCGAGGCGGCTGAGCCGTCCCATCTCGACTTGGACCCAATCACCTCCCTCTTCTCAGAGGACGTTGGTGGGCCCATCACGATCCTCGAACTCGGTGCGGGTGCAGGATACGGCGGTCTACACCTCTGCAAATGTCTCGAGCTTCATGCTCAACGTCGAAAGGAGCAGGGAGAAGGCGGTCCTACGGCCGATTCGATTCAAGGCGGGAAAGACGTCCGACTTCGCGTCTTACTGACCGATCTGCCGAACGTCCTTCCCTTACTGGATCGCAATATCGCTCAAGCACAAGCATCGGACAAGACCCTCGCAGACCATGTCGATGTCCAAGCATGGCCGTGCGCATGGGGTGATGAAGAACAAGCTCAAGACATCCTTCGGTATCTATCGACCTCGACCCCAACACCAGCTTTGACCCATCTGCTCGCAGCCGATCTTGTCTACTTCCCGGAATTATTTCCGCCTCTACTGCGCAGCCTTCTATGGTTGACCGAACCTGTCAATCTCGAGGATAGCACACCCGCCACTCCTGAAGTCATCTTCACCTACAAAGTCCGGTCACTCGTCAAAGAGCAGCCCTTCTGGGCCGCATTTGGCTCCTGGTTCCAGTTCGAACCTGTGCTTTGTCGTCGGAAGTTCGATCCTTCTCAAAAGGGAGAGGGCGAAGAATCAGAATGGCGACGATTTGGCGAACGACGATCCGACGTGTCTCTTGCGATCATGCCCACTTCGGAGATACAGGACGACGAGGATGAGGATTCGGATCAGCAAGTATACGTGTTTCTCGCGCGACGGAGACCATGCACATTCGGATGGACTGCGCCGAAGGACGACCAAGCTCTCATGTATGGCCGAAGGGAACGGAGAGAGGCGACGACCGGAGACGTCCTTGTAGCAACTGAGCTAGACGATACGTTCGAAATGCTACTGCTGAACAGCATTGGTTTATAGCCTTCAACAGTAGTCAGAGATAGCGCAAGTTCCGAACGGGTGCCAAAGAGTGTATAGCACGCAACCGTGTTGCAATTTTTTGCCCTCTGGGCTACTACTATTGGAAGCCCAAGCATGGGTGTAGTCATTACACAAGATGAGACGTGAACGGAGGGGAGAGGGGCCAAGTGAAAGAAACCGAGAAAAGTTGAATAAGGGGAAGAGAGAGCGGAAAATCTCATGCCGCCCCTGTCCGTGCCGCATGCAGTTGAACAATGCCCACCGCACTGGTATCAGCAAGATGCTTAGCAGCCCCATCGAGCTGGTTCAACAACAACAGACTCTCCAACCGGTTAGGTTCCTGACCCAACTTGAACATCCTCGCGACCTCCTCAGGCCCTCCCCCAGGCAGAGGATCCAACCCTTGGGCCTCCCTCGCCGCATTCTCCGCCCGTCGACGAGCAAGCCAAGCCTCCGCTCGTGCACGTTCACGAGCGAGATGACGGGCCTGGTAGCCTACGTTCCCGGCTTCGGTGATGAAGTTGTCGACGGTGTCTAGGGTGGATTCCAGGGAGGAGGACAGGACGGGTCCGAGGGCGAGCGTCAGGGCCGAGTAAGAGGGTTGGATGGCAGGGTGGGCGACGGCGCCGTTGAAGGAGAGCAGGTCGGAGTCGGAGGATGGTACGACGCTTAATGGTGGGGCGGGGAGGGAGGAGAGGGTCGAGAGGAAGGCGTTGAGGAGGGCTGTGTTGTGTAGGACGACGGGGACCTCGATGAGGATGTTGGAGAAGGTGATCTTGTTGTCGATAAGGCTGTGAAAGGGGTTCAAGTGGACACGTGAGCGACAGGAGCACTCCGTCAAAGTGGATGAGATGGGAATATAGCTCACCTCTGAGTGTGGAAGCGGCCCTTTCGGTGAGCGTCAAGGAAGGAGGGAGCGAATCGGTATGCCTTGATCGCTGCGTTGCCCTGAGCAGACTGAGCCAGATCTTCAGAAAGAATAGAAGAAGGAGAATTCAGCTCTCGTCGAAATCAAAAGGGGCAAAGCGATGATCTTGATACATACCGTGAACGAGGAGAATAGCCTTGCTCTTACTCGTCGCACCATCGCGATCCATCAGGTTCGCAACCGTAGCCAGCCCATCAATGACGGTCGAAGTCAAGAAGCTTCCCAAGAAGCAAGACTGGTACATCCCCACCGGATTCGCATCGGCATTGACATCCCTCAGAAGACGAATCATAGAAGTCGTATGCCTGACCGCACCCTTCAACCCACGCTCCTCAGCCTCCTCCCCCGCATCGGCACCCCGGTCTCGCGAGGAGTGGGCCGCAGTAGCACTAGCAGGCCAGGCGAAGCAGTTGGACACATCCAACACATCACCGACGTCAATCCCGACCAGAGCACCGGCTGCGGCGGAAGGGTGAGCGTCGCGGGAGTGTTTGATGATCTTGATCAGGGCCAGACCGTCGAGTTGGACTTGGGTGATGGTGTCGGACTCGAGCTCGACGATGGCGCGTTCGTTGATGTGTTTGTTGGCTGTGGCTGCGGCGGCGGCAGCGCTTGTAGGGGCGCCAGCGGGACGCGGACGTGTTGCTGTTGTTGCTGCGGACATCGTTTCTGTCTGTATGGAGTGTGTCGTGGCTGTCGTCGAGAGCTGGATGAGCTGGGGGCAAGAAGAAAATGCTTTCCTGGCTTCCTTCCCAGTCTCTCGGCCGATAGAAATCACATCCGCCCATGCTGAACACCTGCCGCGAGCCGAGGTCAAGGTCGACGTCGACGTCGGGGTGGAGAGAACGGCCATCATCGCACTCCAGTCAAGATCAGAAGCTCTCAAGATGGCAGCCATTCCATCGCGGTTCGCGCAGGCCACCCGAGTATCAAGCAGCATCGTCGAGGCTCACGCACGAAGCCGAGCTCTCTACCGCCAATTCTACCGCGCCGTGAGTCAACCCCCCCAGAATCATGATGATGATAACTCCCTCCTACTCACCTCACCCCCTTCCTTGCCGCTCGTCCAGGCCCCAGAGATCTGCGCTCTCTACGCATTAGACGTACCCCCCTCCCTCCTGCGAGCCAAGTTCCGCACCCAATTCGAAAAGCACAGACAGATCACCGACCTCGCCGTGCTGGACGTCATGCTGCTCAAGGCTCAGCAGGAGTACCAGGAGACGATCAATGCTTGGAAGCAGCTACCGCAGGTTATGAAGTGGTTCGCTGAGGAGGAGGTGAGTTTCATGATGGTGGTAGGAGGCGCGTGCCGGTGCGGTGTATAATGCGATGTGGGCCTCGTCAAGGTGTGAATGCCGGTTGAACTGACGATTCTCCTCTTTCTGTTCTTCCCGTGTCCCTTTCCAACTCTCCAACCCTTGGCACCAACCCGACCTATCCGCGCAACTTCAATTTTCGTAGGCTGAGCGTGAGTCTGATCCTTCGTTCCCTCTCCTACTGTTCGTGCTGGGAGCTGACCCTCGCTTCCTCCCTCCCACTCGTTTCCAGCAAAGCCCCAGACTTTCCTCGAGACCTTCTACGCAGGACGGGACGAGCCCAAGTCTGTATGAAGGCGTATTCGCACGAAGGAGTGTCGAACCTTCTGGTACCTGTTCCAACAATACACACCCCAGTCATTTCCAGATATACAGGCGTGAACTGTCCCGGAGGCTACGGGATCCCTCGGAATCGCGCAAGGAGCTCCATTAATTTATGTGGCATATGCAAAAGATGTGAGAGAGATGGAAAAACGGTGGCGAAGGATGAGCAAATCCGTCGAATCTTTGTACATTGTGTGTATCTGAATGCGAAAAGGCAAGGGAAGAGGAATTCCATCTCTAAAGCTCCTTCTTAGTCTCCTCAAACTTCTCCCTGACGACCTGGGCACCCTCCTGAATAGCCTCCCCACCCTGCTGTACAGCCTCCTCAACAGTCTCCCCATCCAAAACTCTCAGATCCTTCTTCCCCTCCTTACTGGCCGCAGCCTTAGCCTTCTCCTCCTTCCTCTTCGCAGCCACACCAGACTGCCGATCCAACACACTCCCCATCCCACCAAAGCGGAACGCAAGCATGGTGCCCACGGTCATCACAGCCCCATAGTAGCCGACCTCATGCCACGCCTTGAGGGAGTCGGAGATGGTGAGCAGCATGAAGGGTACGACTGTGAAGTTCAGCGTCAGTTGGACGGCGGTGACGGAGAGGGCGCTGTAGAGCCACTGTCCGGCTGAGTATCGTGTCGGACGGGCTGGTTCGGGTTGTTTGTTCTTCTTCTTCAGGGCCGCACGGACGGATGGGTTGGGTGCGCGTGGGTCGGTAAAGAAGAGCGGGCGGACGTGTCTTCGGAGAGTTCGGGCTGCTGATTGGTTCAGTCCACCGAGGACGAAGGTGACTGGTGGTTGAAGTCAAAACAGTGTAAGCTTTTCGAATTAGGCAAATATACATTCTCTGCATGCTCACGGTAGTAGCCGGGTGAAATGCCGTGCCAGAATGCACTGGTGACGAAGGTGAGCATGGTGCTCTTGAAGCCAGGCTTCTTGCCAGGCTTAGCGACGCGCTTGTAGATGTTGTTGCGCAGCCAGATGTCTGTGGGTGGGTAGCTCTGTGGTCAGAACGAGGTTTTGGACGTGGTGGTGGGTGAAAGAGGAAGCATACTCACTTGTGTTCTGGTTCCAGTGGTCAAGAAGTTCCTTCCAATTGTTGGCAAACTCGATGTGGATGATGTCAATGTTCTTACACCGGTCCCATCGCTCCTTCCCGTTGGGGCGTACGCCGTTGTATGCGAGACCAGAGAGGACACATGCACCCTGAAAAAGTAGAGGAAATACGTTTCAGCTTGGATATGTTTGCGCATACAGAGGACCAAAGGACACTTACATTGGTCAATGACCAAATACCGTAGTATTTGAGACGCGCAACAAGACCAGCGAGCTGCATGAGACCAATCTTGACTAGCAAGGGCCGATCTGCCCAGCCGCCCTGGGAGGCAGGTAGGATGATCTTTCCGTAGGTGTAGGTAGCTCCGAAGATGCTGAAGAGGGCGGTGGCTGTGATGCCGATGAGAAGCTCCTTTGCTGCAGCTGGGTATCGACCTGCGGGTGGTGCGGTGCGCTTGATCTTCTTGATTCCTCGTTCTTGAGCTGATTGTTCTGCGGCGGGGTTCTCTGCGCGTGCGCGCACGTAGAGATCACCGCGTGCCCATGCGATGTAGTCGTTGAAGCGGGTGGAGGGACCTATGAGGACTCCGGGGAAGTAGGACACGTATCCCGCGAACTCGAGGAGGGAAGGGAAGTGTGCGATACGGGACTCGCGTTGTTGGGAGTCGCACTCTGCCTCGGATCGTTGTTGGCCATCGTACACATCCCAGGCGAAGGTGGTGAGGTTCATGCAGAGGACCATCTGCATGGCTGTGATTTCGACGGTGGTGAGTGGGATGCCTGTGAGTTCTCGGACAAGATGGTTGCTGATGAGATGACCCATCTGGAAGAACATGACAATCCATGGCATGCGTTTCCCTCCGACCTTGTGTTTTGCAATGTAGTAAGTAGCGAGAGAGGTTGCTACGAGCTGAGCATAGCCTGGCCAGAGCTGCATGATGGGGCCGAGGAAGGTGGTTGTGATTGCGAGGGAGTAGATGTGTTTCTGGGTTGCATTGAGGGAGGAAAGAGGCAGGGCGAGCGGGTAGGAAGCGAGGAAGAGGGTGAAGAGACGGACGTAGTCTGGTGGGGTGCCGCTGAGGGCGGAGAGCTTGTTGAAGGCGGAGTCGAGCATGTTGGAGATGCCTAGGGTGGGGATGATCTGTGGTCGTGCGCTGAATGCTGAGAAGATGGAAGGAGCGGTGGCTGATCTTGTATGGAGCAAGTTGACAGGATGAGATGGTGCACCCACGCTGCCCATCGTCTTCGTTCAGTTCGTTTCCTCTCGAGAACGGAGGAAGCACAGCAAGAGCGAGAGAGAGAAGTGAGGGAGAGATGAGGTGTGCGAGTGAATGCATATGCGGTCATCGGGTCCCTGCCTTTCCTTCTTGTTGGGGTGTCGGATAAACAGACGCGTGGTGAAGTTGGCACGTGTCACGCGTCGTGAAGTTGCCACGTGGACGCGTCTTCGACCGGCGTTTCACCTCCCCCGCGCTCACACTCACTTCCCATGGCCCCCATCCGACTTGCTTCCATTCACAGCACCTCAAGCTTCCCGGGATCGAAGGCGTCGTCGCCGAGTCAACATAAAGCTCAAGCAACGCTCTCCCATAACCTGCGGCGCTTCCAGTCAGGCTCATCGGCCGGTCAAGAATCCATCTGTCGGACGACACGCAGCACTGAGAAGAACGCTTCCTGAGCAGTGCACATTCCAGATTCGGCAATATCAAAGGTCGACTTGCTCAGGCTCAGAGATAGCGACAGCCCAAGAGACAAGAGAGAGAACGCAGCACAACGCGATATAGGATTCATTCTGCGCCGACTGCTCTTCCTCCTCCTCTGGCTACGCGGCGCTTCCCCCTCCAACCATTCGATGACGCAGATCACCTCCACAGCGCAGGCACGACTCTCTCTTCCTTCTTCTTCTTCTTCTCGCTCCTCTTCACGCTCATCATCGTTGTCGCCAGCCTCCTCCACTCCCACGGACGCTCTCTCTTCTTTTCCTGCTCTCGCTCGTCTCTGAAGGAGTGCAAGCACATCTCTCAAGAATCGACGCCGGGGGATTGACAATGCCCAGCCGAGCACGGAGAGAGCGGCAGAAGCAACGCTCCATACAACGCAAGAAGCGTCTCCAAGTCTCAGAAGATCTACAGCAACATCAGCAACAAGCACAACAAGCACAGAACCTACCCTTCATGTCGTCCTCTGCCATCCCTACTGGTTATCATGACCACCATCGACAATCATGGCAACCACACTCCCATTCACACTCCCATTCTCAATCCCACTCCCATTCCTTCGGCTCAGCGGCGGCAGCAGCGGCAGGAGCCATGCCATCCTCCATCCCAGGCTCACACCAGTCCCTCTTCCATAACCCCTCCGTCCTGACCCCGCATCCGGAATCACTTGATTGGTCACCCGCATACGACTCCTTCCTCGTCCTCGACGTAGAAGCCACATGCATGGACATCCCGCGCGGTACCAGTTTCCACCATGGTCCGCCCCCGGCTGCTCCGCCAACACCACTCCAAAACTCCATCCCTCTTCTCTCCTCCTCCTCTTCTTCCTCCTCCACCTCGACTTCGTCTCATCATCCACAGCATCAGCAACGGCTCTCCGTCAGTCATGCTTCCCCTGGTCCGAGCTCGTATCTGCAGCACTCTCTCATGCCGGGTAGCTACACCTCGAGTGGAGGAACCGCGATGGGCACTCCGACAAGCATCCATAACGGCTTAGCCTCGCCCGGCCTCTTTCCCGTTCCGAACTCACCCCTCCTCTCGCCCATGAGCTCAAACTCGCCTTTACCATCATCCTCACCTTCGCCCTCCCACTCCTTCGGACGGACGGCGCTCGTAGACTATCCAAACGAGATCATCGAGTTTCCAGTCATACTGATGCAGTGGAGGGACGTGCCGCCGGAACAGGGCGGCAGACCCGGTCAGCGCACGCTCGAGGTCGTCGACGAGTTCCATTCCTGGGTTCGGCCCGCTTGGAGACCGCGTCTCAGTCGCTTCTGCAAGGAACTCACTGGTGTGAGACAGGTACGTTACATGATGCATTTCCTTTACATAGTCTTCTTTCCACCGAGACTCTTCCCCATGCGGATAATTGGTAGCCCAGCTGATAACGCGTTTTGCTTTTTAGAATGTCATCGATTCCGCACCTTCCTGGCCTGAAGTCATGCAGAACTTCCTTGAATTCCTTCGCAAACATAATCTTCTTGCGGATAATCAACCTCCGCGCGGTCGATCCTCCTCTATCGCGTCCTCGTCGGCCTCAGGCTCGTCCCCTCTGCCCTTTGGAGCGTTCTCCCCAGCCTCACCGCCCATCTTCCCCATGCTTTCCTCACCTTCGCCTTCCTCTCACCACTTGCCGCACCTGCATCATCCGCACCATCACGGGAACTTCCACTTCCCACAACAGGGACAGGGACAGCAAGCCCAGCAGCAGCAGCAACCTCAGCAAGGCCAGGCTCATCAGCGTCAGCTCTCGCCTGGTCCCAATGTCGAATGGGAGTCCCTCCTGATGACGACTCCTCTCCGACGGGGTGTAGCATGGTGCACGCACGGGCCATACGACCTGCGCGACTTTGTGCTCAAATCGTGTTTCCTCTCCGGTCTGCGGACCCCTCCCAGTCCACCATACTGGCTCCGGGGTCCGCTGATCGACATTCGGAAATGCGCTGCGGAGATTCTGTTGGAGGAGAGGATGTTGAGGTTGAGGACGGGCGATGCGAAGGAGTTTGCGGCGAAGGAGTGTAGGAAGGCCCAACTTGCGAGGGCGATGATGGGTGAGCCGCCGTTGCTTTCGAGGAAGGGGAAAGGGAAGGATGGGTCCCGTGCTACTGCTGGGAATGAGCCCAAGGAGAAGGATAGTGGTGATGGGTCGACAGCAACGGCGGCGGCGGCGGCGGAGCAGGAGGATGATCAGGAGTGGAAACGCGAATTGGAACTGGACCATCTGCTCCAGTCGTACGAACGTTCCATGCGGGCCTGGCCTTGGTACTCGGCCGCCATTAGCGGTCAGAGTGGCCGATTCAGCTCCGGCTCGGCAGGACATGCAGTCGCGCATGCCGAACGAGTCAAGATCTTACCTGATGGTACGATTGATGGGATCCTGTACTCGCTTGGGCTGGGGTTGTTCACGGGGAGGAAACACTCCGGATTGGATGACTCTAGGAACTTGGCTAGGATTTTTGGGGATATGGCGCGTAGGGTTGGGGAGGTTGCTGCTGGGAGGGGTACGCCTGGATGGGAGAGTGGACGGACGGATGTTGGGGGTGCTGTGAAGAAGCGGAAGACGGGGAGGAGACGGAGAAGAAGGGTGGGAGATGAGGTCCATGGATTGGAAGATGGCGTGGCTGGTCTTGAACTTGGATCGTCGTCTTCTGATGATGTTGAGGACGACGAGGACGATGAAGATTCGTTGGAGGACGAGTCTGGTAGCTCGGGCGAGTTTGACGACGACGAAGATGATGATGACGATGATGATGACGATGAGGACGAAGAGGATGTGGAAGAGCTCGAGGAAGAAGGCGGTTGGATCGGCGCGGACCCGGGCGGACGGTCTGGATCGGCAGGTCATTCGTTCGTTTCGACGTACAACGATCGCGAACGTCGACGGCTATGCGCTCTACAGGGCCAAGTCTTTGAACGCGCCTGTTTGCTTCCGAATTCATTCTGGAAGCCGCTCTACCTGCCCACTACGGTCTTCAGTCCCGTCGCAGCGACTGCGGCACGCTTGCTCATCTGGGGTACAGGGCCCGAGAACCGTGGGTCGCATCATCATCATCATCACGGAGCGAGCAATGGGCGGGGCGGTGGTGGAGGAGGACACCGGAATTCGCATTCGAACGCGAACGCTATGGAGAATAGCGGACCGCCTGTTCCTGCTCGGCCTATTTGGATGGAGGGCCGACGACATGCTTGGATGGGACCTAATCCTGGGCAGGTGTTTTGGAATGGGCCTGCTATTGTTGATGATTATGATGATGGGCATGAGGTGGATGACGATGATGAGGAGGAGGAGGCTGCTGTTGTAGGGCAGGGCACATTGAATGGGCATGCTGTGGGTGGTTCGGATGCAAAGGCGGAGGGGGCGGACTCCGACGACGAGGACGATGACGAGGTATTTCGGTACCCTGGCGTCAGCCCTGATAATCTCGACCGGACTGTGTCGGACCTGAGAAAGATTGGGAACGGAGAGCGACGAGGATCGGGTACCGCGACCGCCGCCGCTGCCGCTGCTGGGGGGAAAGTGCTTGGCACACCGAAGGGGGAGGACGAGTCGGATGTTTTCACATACACGTCTTCTTCTTCCTCCTCGTCTTCTGTGTCGGCGCCTGTTGTGGACGAGGCGAATCTGCTGGACGACGTGGACATTGGCAATTCGTCGTATTCGCGCTCGTCCTCGGTCAGCCGTAGCAGTCGGGGTTCTTCATCATCACCGACGAGGAGCAGGCGGGGCTTGCGTTCGAGTCTGGACGACGACCTTGCTGATGACGATCATGGAGACGGGCATGTCTCTCGGGCTATTCCGATCCCGATCCCTATCCCGGGTACTAGTGGTGGTGGTCTTTCAACTGGGACGGTCTCGTCGGGACCTGCGTCGACGAACGGGCCTGCGACAGGCTCGACACGGGGAGGCGGGGCGCGAGGTTCTCATGATCGACGAGGGGAAGGGCAACTTGGTGGGATGCAGACTCCTACGAGGACTATGGACTCGAGAACGAGCGGCGGCGGTGGCGGTGGGAGGACACCGAATGGGCAGCGAACGCCTGTCTTGGGGTCTTCATCTTCGACTTCGGCGGCGACGAGGCGGGTCTGAACCTACGCTGGGAGGGGTGGGACGATCTCGAACCCCCGTTCGTTTGGCTTTGTGTGCCTTTGGGTGGACGACACCCCCTTTTTTCCCTCTCTCTCTCTTCTGTGTCTCCCTTCTCTCCACCTTTTCTCCCTGTCTTTGGGTTTCCTTCTACTCTCTTTCTCCCAGCCCGTTGAAATGCATGTATTCAACTTTGTAGCTCAACAGCGGAGAATCTCGTTATCGTTATCAGTCAGGTCGTTATTTTGAGTCGCCGAGGTCGGAGATAAGAAGTTTTCGCATGCGACAGTTCAGAAGATCTGCTGCTTATAAATAGCGACCTTCTTCCTTCCTTTCTTCCTTCCTTCCTTCCTCTTCTTAACAACGAGTGCGCAGCGATGAGTGCAGCCCCAGCGTCTCCTTCCATTGGCGCGCTGCCCTTCGCAGCTCCCACGCCAGGCGCATCACTCCTGCTCTCCCACACGCCCGCCCCTTCACAGACCATCCTCATCATCGGATCCGGCAACCTCGCAACCTCTCGAACCTTTGCGGCGCTCGAAGCAGGTCTCAAGCCTCTGCTGTTGCCCATCCCATCCCTCTCTTCGGCGACTGCGACCACGGCTCCTCAATTGTCGGAGGAGCTGCAGTGGAGGGCCAGTCAGGGTCAGATCGAGGTCGTGTCAGAGGAGGGACAGGATTGGGACGCACTTGTCCATGCTGATCGACAGGCTTGGACTGCGCTCGTCGACAAGCTGGACCAGCTCAACACTGTCGATGGAAATAGCGAAGACGAGGACGCTCCTCGCCTCTTCGCGATCTGCGTAACGGACACTCTGACGAGCAGCAATGTAGCGGCCCCATCGTCTTCTGCTTCCTCATCAGCAGCATCGACAACAACAGTGAAAACGCCCCTTGACCTCGCCCTAGCCCGAGCCGCGCTTCTCGCCAACATCTGTCGCAAACGTAGGATCCTTTTGAACGTGGCCGACAGACCGCAACTCTGCACTTTCTCCTTCCCCGCCGTACACCGCTTCCAACTTTTCCAACCTCCGCCACCTACATCGAACTCGTCCATACCTTCGACTGCTTCCTCCCTCCAGATCGCTATCACAACCAACGGCAAAGGCTGTCGTCTGGCCTCGCGCATTCGGAGAGAGATCGTCAGCGCGTTACCTCGCAATGTAGGCGATGCGGTCGAAACTGTGGGATGGTTACGGTCCTTGGCCAAGGACGAGGTTCGGATACCTCAAAGCACAACCACTCCCACCATTTCTTCCTCCTCCACCTTCTCGGCGACGGCCCGTACCCCAAGTGGGCTGCGACATGAAGACAATGATGACGGTCAGAACACGCCTCGCCGACGGACTTCTGTCGTCGCGTCATCGGAGGACAGAGGGGATGCGAGTTCTTATTTCACGCCTCGGATCGGGTCCACGGAGGCGCCTACGACCGCAGCAGGTCGATTGGCGCGTCAAGTCGACGAAGAAGACACGTCATACGACCCTCAACCACTCAATTCGCCCGTTCCGCAGCTCTCCTACAGTCGCGTCAAGAATGCATCAGCTTCAGCTGTAGCTCCCGCGCAGGCGGACCCGGAACAGGCTCAGCGACGTATGCGCTGGGTCAGTCAGATCAGCGAGTACTGGCCTATCGAGTACCTCGGATCGTTGAGGAGCAAGCCAGACGAGATGAGGGAGCTTCTTGATACATATGGCGGAGCTGCCCGCGCTTCGGGATCTGGTTCCTCGTCTTCGCGTCAACTTCCTCCTCCTCCTCCTCCCCCACCGCAGGAGCCGCCGTCGTTCACATCTCCATTCGCAAGCGAGAAGACGGAGCTGACGGATGACGCGTCGGCCCGGCACCCGCAGACATCTTCTACCGAGCTCCCCAATGACATCGACGAAGCTCAAGATCGAGCTTTACGCGCTGCGCATGAATCCATGCGCAGGCGGAGCGAGGCTGCTTCCATCGTTGCTCCGATCGTGGACGACGGTGAGAACGTACAACAGAATAGAGAGAGAGAAGAGGATGAAGAATCGACCCGTGGGAGGAGTACGATTGCCGGTTCCCGAGTGTTTTCCTCCAAGGATTCTGTACGCTCACAATCGGTCCATTCGCTCTCACTGGCTTTACCGCTCTCCGCGCAGCGCACCAAGACCGAAGGACACGTCTATCTTCTCGGTTCCGGGCCGGGTCATCCAGGACTCCTCACCCAATTCGCTTACGCCCTTCTGACATCACCAACCACAGACCTAATCCTCTCCGACAAACTCGTGCCCTCGTCCATCCTGGCCCTCATCCCGCGCTCCACACCGATCGAAATTGCACGCAAGTTCCCCGGGAATGCCGAGGCTGCTCAGAGCGAGTTGATCGAGAAGGCTCTGAAGGCTGCGAAGGAGGAAGGCAAGATTGTCGTCAGGCTCAAGCAGGGTGATCCGTTTGTTTACGGAAGAGGAGGGGAGGAAGTCCTTGCATTCCGAGCGGCCGGGGTAGGGTGTACCGTCGTACCCGGTATCAGTTCGGCCTTCGCAGGCCCACTCATGTTGGGCATTGCCGTCACGCAGCGTGGGGCCGCTGACACGTTTGTGCTGTGTACGGGTGTGGGGAGGGGTGGGAAGAGCGTAGCGTTGCCCGGTTATCAGCGTAGCACGACGCTTGCACTCCTGATGGGTGTCGCTAGGCTCAAGTCACTCGTCACGACTCTCACCTCGGACGAGGAGTCGACGGAGGGAGGATCAGGGAGGAGGGGTAAAGCGTTCCCGCCTTACTTGCCGGTGGCTATTATCGAGCGCGCCTCGAGCGCGGATCAACGTCTCGTTGCTAGCACGCTCGAGAACATCGTTGGCGCCTTGGAACGATGTGGGGAACAGCGTCCGCCGGGTATGATTCTGATTGGTTGGACGGTGCTGGCCTTGGAGGGTGAGGGAGGGGATGCGAGCATTTTGGACGATGGAGAGGTGTTAGGGGAAGGGAGTGCTGAATTGGAGGTGCGTGATCGGGCGCGGGTGGAAAGGTGGCTGGGTGGGAAGGGATACATTGTCAGGGAAGGGTTGGACCAGGCTTATGCGGAGGCTGCTGCTGGCTTTTTGGCTAATGGTGGGCTGTAAGGGGATTCCAGAGCGGACGGGTATTATTATACGGAGGCCTCCAGGGCCCGACAAATATCGTGGGCACGAGAGTCATGTTGTCATTCGTGTCATCCGATCATCGTGCAACATCATTAACTGCAAACCAGCTATCAGCAATCGACCGGACTTGTTTTGCAGCAGTCATTTGGGCTTCTAGATTCCATGCGTTCGCTCGAGAGTCGATGCTTCATCATTGCTGGCGGCCTTGCTGGTGCCCCTGTTCATGAGCTTTGAAGCTTGAAGCCTGAAGCTTGAAGCTTGAAGGTCCAATGAAGAAGGAATCGCTATGAATTTCCTTGAGTTTGAGCACCGTTAGAAGGCCCTTCCCCTCTCTCTTCCTCCTCCATTATCAGCTCCCCTCCCGCGTCGTAATCGCCACCCATCAGCATCTGAGTGTATGCCAACGACACTTTGACCGCCTCTTTCCTCTTGAGTACCGGATCCTTGATGGCTTGAATGCGAGCCGCATGAACGTCCATGGCTGATTTGAGCGAGGACATCTGGCTGAAGAGCGCTTCGATCCCTCCTCCTCCTCCTCCGCCGCCACCACCACTCCTCTCATCTGCTTGACGCTCGGCTTCCTCTGTCACATCCTCCAAATCGGCGCCGGGAGCAAGTCGGGACAGTTGAGACCTCAATTGATCGACCTCCACCTGGGAGGGTGTGAGAGCCGCCAAAATCGCCTTGTCTTCCTCGTCCCAGATATCCGCGTCGTCATCTTCATCTGCGCCTGGTTGAGGGAAGGCCGGGAATGACGAAGAGGGTAGTTGATCGTCTGACGAGAAAAAGGCCTGAGCGTCCGGGACGGGTCCGAATCGGCTCGCGAAGTCGTCTTGCGATCCTGTCGCGAGGGTGGTTGTGCCGTTGATGTCGTCGTTCAGCCAAGCCTCCAAGGAGAGGGAAGAGGCCGGATCAGTGGAGCTAGTAGGCGCTGCTTCTTGGAAGGCGCCAAAGTTGTCTGGATCTTCGTCAGCCTCGGCAGTCGCCATCTGACCATAACCGCTGTGGCTGCCACCTTCGGTAGCTTCTTGAAGGCGTTCCTGCAATCGTTCCACATATGCCAACCCACTTGCATCATCGAGAATTCCATCATCGTCGTCGTTCTTTTGGCCAGCTTGTTGTGAATCGGAGAAGCCCACAAATTCGGGCTGTTGCCGTTGGCGCGATGGCTCTGAAGGGAGATTACCACCGATGTCCTCTCGTCTGCGCTCGTCGTTGCGTCGAAGATTAGGCCAGGTGTTTGCAAACAGGGCCTGTCGGACCCGGTCTATGCCTGTGACCTCGGCTTCTCCCGCTTGAACCGATTCCAAACGCCCTTCATTGCTGTCTTCGTCGTCGTCCTCCTCCAGGGCCATCAAATCGATGTATTCCCATCCTTGCTCAGCATAGAGCTCCGTCAGGTCTTCTGTCACATGTGATTGCGGGCGAGAGGAAGCAGTTGCGGCTTCCGGCGAGAGAGGAGCCCCGACGTTGATGACAAGGGATACTTCCAGGTCAAACGCATCCTGGACCTTGCTGATTCGATCGAGTAGCGTTCTATGGACTTGCTCAGACTGGAAAATGAAAATGAAACGCATCAAAGGGGTCATGATCGGAATTTCGCTCACATTTCCTCGCATCACTGATCGACGTTTACGCACCTGCGATTCAGAGAGAGCCAGAATGACAGCGGGAACTCCTTCAAGAGCTTTGCGGAGTGCTGCGACGACCTGGTCCTCCGATCCGTTGGTAGTTTCTGAATCTACAGAGGAAGGCGGGCGTGTGGCGGTCCAACGAGTGAGTGGTAGGGAGATGGCTACGAATTCGACGTCGGCGTCGTAGTATCGGTTAGAAATGTGCCATGGGGTACGAGAATGTATGTGGCCTGCTTTGAGATTGTTGTCGTCCGTTCCAGTTGCAGGGTGTGAAGCGGCCACACTGACTTGGAATGACGAGGCAAATTCCTGATCGTCCTGCCTTTCTTCTGCCTTGTCTTCCTTCCGTTCCGCTGGACTCAAATCCTCGAATCCTCCGCCATTCTGAGACGTGCCAGTCTCATAGTCATTCCCGATTATGACTATAGATAACAAGAGTGGTCAGCCAGAGTCAAGTACTAAAGGCGCGGCGAACGGAGAAAGAAATGGGGGAATGCGTACGTCTGATGAGAGCCTCGAGTCGTTGCTTCGACTTCACGTCTCCCGGGCTTGCCGACGGATCGAGAACGAGAATCGAGCTGGCTGCTTTAATCACCTCCATCCTGCAGAGCCAAAAGGACCTAGCGACACTGTGCCGGAGAGAATGGTGCACGGTTCGGAATGGTGGAAGAGCGCGGGAGCTAGCTATTATTATGAGCTCGCTGGCGGACAAAGGGAAAGGGAGCGTTGTCGACCCGACTGCACTGTTTCAGGGGGACAAGGAGGGTCAGCAAAAGGTGAAGAGGAACGCTCTCATCCGCTGCCTTCACATTGATGCATTCCGATACGCTGAACCGTGAGGAGCACAGCACTCTGTGCCGGGGTCTACGCGGCTAGATGCAAGATCCAAGGGAAAAAGCTGTTGAGAGTGTGATTGAACTACAGAGACGAGCGATGGTGTGCCGATGCTCGGAATGGAACTCACTTTCTTGCTGACCATCTCTCCCAGTCTTCTTCAGCTTGTCTTTCCCAAACATCCACACTCTTCTGCATTCTTGTTCTATAGAACTCGCTCCTCGTCAGCGTCTTGCGATATCGGACGCATATTTCCGCTCGCTGCTCTACATGCAATCGTGCCGCCTTTTCGGAAGGAATCCGAGCAAGCAGGAATGCATGGCCTGTAACGGACGCCAGCAAGGTACACCATTCTGCGCGACAATCAACGCGTGCCTGCCAGTACTCAAGCTGTCCCAGAGAACACAATCCAGTGCAGAGGAATCTTCAAAGCGACGTGAGTGCTGTCAAGGGCTGAGCCGTTGGGAGCGTATGGGAGCAGGCCGCGCGCTCTGCCAGCAGGATCCACGACGTATTCGCTGACCTCTCAACAACCCTTGCAGCTTGGGGACATTCCTGCATCACAATCCACGCTGGTAGTAGGGCCTACGCTGGCGCCTGGCGGCTACCTTTCTCGCTCCGATTCATGCTAAGGGTTTGATTTTGTGAGTGCTGGCATTTGGCGAGTTCGACCGTTTTACGATTCTCACTGCACTTTCTCTCTGCTTCTCTGCTTCCTTCCTTCAGCACGCTCTTCAATCACTTTTCTGCTGGGCTATCAACGGTCCTGGTCCCAGAACTTCTGAGTCTTAGCGCCGTTCCTCCAAAGCCAGCATGCTTCCAGCACACCGACTCATGCTCCCGGGTCAAGGGCAAGGCGGCAGCGAAGCTCCAGCGCTCCAGCGATGCAGCGCCTGGCGAAGTTCGAGTACAATTGTCACCCGGTCTACATCCAGCAGAAAATTACGGCGCGCTACAGAGCAGGATTGAACTGAGCTCGCTGCTGCGCTTCCAACGGCGCTGAACTTCGCTCTAAACCTCGTATGACAGCGATGCAGCAGGATCATTACTTTCTGCCTTCGACGAAGCAGGTTTTTCGAGGGGGGGTCGAAGCTATATAACCAGGCCCCAAATCCACCTTCGACTCTCCCATCCTTTCTTTCCTCACCCAAGCAACTCACTGCTTCAGCCCACATCTCCACACAACCACTTCAACACTTCACATATCCACACAACACCCTACATCTCACAGGCTACACACACTCTCACACACACACACTACCACATCACGACTCAGACACATACACGCATACACATGCACACTCGCAACATCCACCAACCTACTTCCACCAGGTACCTACACCACATCATCGATCATCACCAACCGTACACATCTACGAGCACCACCAACCGTACACGTCATCGAGCATCACCAACCAGACACATCTACGAGCATCATCAAACGTACACAACGAGCATCACCAACCATACACATTCACGTACATCAAGCTCTCACTCTCAGCCTTGGACTACCTCAAGGCTGCCCACGCTCTTGGTTCCGAAGGGTCAAACACTTTCAACAGGTGAGCATATACTCTTTTCCTCTCTCTCTCCTCTCAGCCCGATCACTTTTACTGACGTTGCCTCTTCTCTTTTCCCTTCCTTCTTTAGCTAGAGACTTTATTGGGTAAAAGTCATCGATCAGCTGGACCAAGACAAGAGCATCCAAGGACTGTTCCCTGTCGGACAAGACGCCATCAACTTATGAAGTCGACGTCCTAAACCAAGGGAACGTCCGATCACAAGCCGGCGACTCTTGGACAACTTCGAAGGATGGATCCCGGGGGGGGGACCGAAGCGCCTTAAAGCATAACTTACGTTCCCATCGGACTTGCTCTCCTTGATGGGACGTACAACTTTGCAATAAGGTGTTAGGTCAGTTCCAGACTTCGAAGGCGTTCGGGACGACACTGGTGAATAGCACTCAAGCACTTGTCCGCTAAACGTAAGTCCCTGTCCTTTCCCCTCTCTCGTCTCCCTGCTTACCGAGACTGACCTTTCCCATGCTCTCTCTCTCTTTCTCTTTCTTCCTTCAACTCCTCCAATCGGAACCCACAGAAGGCTAGAGAGGTCGACAGTCGTGAGTCGATGGCCAGCGGACAGTGCTTACACATTTATTCAGAGCGCAGTGGCTGGGGGGCTTCTCCTGCGCTCTCCTCATACACATACCTTCTCCACCTAAACACACTTCAGCTGGTTCGGGGGTTTCGTATAGCGAGGGAAGCCTCAAATGCGCGAGACCGCCGGCCAAGCCCCCCAAGTGGGTTTGGTGGGGTTCTTTCTGTATCTAGTATATGCTTTAGCTCAGTAATAACATCGTCTTTGCTTCCTTGGGTCTGGGATCTTCTTCGTTGCCATGTATGTATCTCATCCTTCTCATCTTGAAATCGATGTCTCCAACCGCATTCTGTTTTCATCTCATTCGTTCTCTCGCTCCTCCGACCTTCTTCACGTCCTCCAGCATGATGTTGTCGATGCGCTCGACGGCGAGGCGAATCATTGCCGATGTGCCTGTTCAGCAAGAACCAAGACTTCCATGGACCGAGCCCTGTCTGTCCTCTTCTCAGCTCAGTTGCATCGTTTTGGAGGTCTTTGAAGGTGTGTTCTGTCGCGAAGCATGAGTTGAAGTCAAGTTCACATTTGATGGTCCATGTTTCTGTTCTCCTCCGACAGGGCTAGAAGATTTC